>PVJS01001705.1:66175-93578 GCA_004027185.1 Glis glis
GGAGGATCCGGGTTCGAGGCCAGCCTTAGCTCTCTCTCTCTCTCTCTCTCTCTCTCTCTCTTTGTCTCTCTCTCTCTCTCTCTACCTAGTGAGGCCCTCCGCAACTTTGTGAGACCTGGTTTCAAAATAAAGTATAAAAAAAAATAGGGCCGGGGGTGTAGCACGGAGGTAGAACACCCCTGGGTTCAATCCCTGGTACCGCAAAGAAAAAAATAAGTCTATATTATACCATGAAGCTTGTTTCATTTATTATTTATTCATTTATTGTACTGGGGATTGAACTGAGGGGTATTCTGACTCCAAACTAAACCCCCAGCCCTATTTTTTATTCTTTATTTTGAAACAGGGTCTCACTAAGTTGCGGAGGGCCTCACTAAGCAGCTGAGGCTGGCCGCGAACCTGTGATTCTCCTGTCTCTGCCTCCTAAGTACTGGGATAACAAGTGTGCACCACCATGCCTGGATCTTCCTTTTTCTTTTTCATTAGAAGATCTATCTATCTATCTATCTATCTATCTATTGATCTATCATCTATCATCTATCATCTATCTGATCTATCTATTGTGATACTGGTGATTGAACCCAGAGGTATTCTACCTCTGAGTACACCCCAGTCCTATTTATTTTTTTGTTTGAGACAGGGTCTTGCTAAGTTGCTAAAAGTCTCACTAAGTTACTGAGGCTGGTTTTGAACCTGCTATCCTCCTGTCTCAGCCTCCCAAGTACTGGGATTACAGGTGTGGGCCACCATGCCTGGCTTATTTGTTTATTCCTTAAATGCTTTCCTTTTAGTAAGATCTTGGGAGGATCAAGAGGCAAAGCTATAGGGCGAGTTTGCTATCTTGTGAAGACATCAACAGTGCAATTTTAGTCCTAATTTCCCTCACTTAGCAGTATTGAATCAGTAAGCTCTGTTTCTACCAATAGTTCATGGTTATTCTGCCCTTATTGTGTGTCAGGTAGTATGCTAAAGGCTTTAAATGCATACCCTTATTTAATTTACCTCAGCCTAAAGACATAGGCACCAGTGTTATCCCCATTTCTTTTTTTTTTATTGCAGTACTGGGGATTGAACCCAGGGGCATTCTACCTCTGGGCTACTTTTTATTCTTTATTTTGAAACAGGGTCTCACTAAGTTGCAGAGGGCCTCACTAAGTAGCTGAAGCTGGCCACAAACCTGCAATCCTCTGGTCTCCCATTTTTTTAAAATGAGATGACTGAGACTTCCACAGGTCAGATGACTTGCCCAAGTTCACACAACTAGTAACTGGCAGAGCTAAAATTTAAACAAAGATCATTTGACTGGAGAGTTCAAGCTTTGAACAACTATTGCTATATGGATATCATCATTTTATGTGACTACCAAGTATCTGTGTGTGTGCGTGTGTGTGTGTGTGTGTGTGTGTGTGTGTGTGTGTGTGTATCCAATCGCTCTCTAGATGAATACTTATGCTGTTTTCAAATTTTTCTATTGTGAGTAAAACTTACATAAATATCTGTGTACTATGGGAAACTTTATATGCACTACGTTTGTATTATTTTCTAAAAATAGGTTTTAGAAGTGGATTTGCTAAATCAAAAGTTACCCACATTAAAACATTTATATATATTTTGATAAACTGTCCTTCATAACAAAGTTGTAGCAGTTGATTCTTCCATTAGCAGCAATGTGTCAAAATTCCTGTCCCTCAGGTACCAATACCTGCTAGTACTCAAATTTACCATGCTCATAAGAAGGAAATATTGCCTTATTGTTTAAGTTTGCCTTTATTTCACTGTTAATGTGGCTGGACATCTACCCATATGATTATAGGTTGTGCACCTTTCTTTGTGGAATGACAGCTCATTTTCTGCCAGACTTTCTGCTGGGCTGTTTCCTCTAACTGGTAGGGATTTGCAAATACAGTAACCTTTTGCTTGATATTTATGTTGCAAATATACATTCCCAGCTCACTGTTTCTATTTTCATCTGTGTTTATAGTTTTTGTTAAAGGAGTTTTAAATATTTACGTGATCAAATCTAGCCTAATTAACTTTTGCACATATCCTTTCTTTTAGTGGATGGAAGATTGAAACCAATATGAAAGCCGGTCCATTAGGAGTCTGATTTATGATCTGAGTTTCTAAAGAAATCAGACAACTCAACAACCTGGCTCTACCTTAGGAAACATCAAAATTGTTTAAGATGGTGAAAGTTTTTCTTATACACCAAATGTTTACCTAAGTCAATTTAAGAAGGATTTCCAGACAGGCTACGTTGAAAGCTACCCAGCTTACCCTTCTAAATTGTATTCTGTTTAAAATGTGTCCTCTTAGAGAGTTGGATTTGGATGTTCATGTAGGCTGGGAGACCTGTGCTGGGGGGACTCATCCCCCTTTGTTTAATGTCAAGCTTCCTACCTGGAGCAGCTGCTGACATCCGAAGGTCTCTCTGTCAGTTCTCCAGTTTTGTTCTCTGCTCATCTTTTGTGTTTAATGTTGCTCCAGAATAAATTACATTTAAGCCCTGAGTAGACATCAGATTTATGACAAGACCATCTCTCAGTCAAAGGCCTCTAGGGTATGAGGGAGCATATGAGGCTTGAGCTACAGAGCATGTTTCTAAATTAAGGCTCCAGGTTCAAGGGATGGGAACTCGGCCCAGACAGGCTCAGGGCGAAGTTCATCTTTTTCCTACATTTTAATTGGAATGATCTCTCTAGATTCTCCTCCTACCTTCCTCCAGGGCTCAAAACTTCCTTACCATGGTTACCACAACTGCCTCTACTCTTGTAATGTCTCCTCGTTGGGATATTTTGGCAAACCCCTAAAAGGAAGCAGCTTTTTCTCCTTCAGAGTTTGAATTCTTAAAAAGGAAGAATGCAAATCCTAATCTCTTTTTCTTTAAAATGCCACTTGGAACTCCGCTCTCCAGTTGTCTTCTTGAGCATCCATCTGGAGTTTTTTCTCTGTTGTGGTCAGCTATTGCTGTCCTTACAGCTTCACACGATGCTACACTGTTTCCTTTATTGGTTCATCTGCTCCTAGAGATGGTGGTCTTCCTTTTGGAAGGAACCATAAACTACTCATCTCTGAATCTGTAGCACTTCTTATTGGATCTATGCTAGAACACAGGGAAATATCTGATTTCCACATGCTGTTATGACCTTGGCGTGGGGGGAGTGGGAGTTATTAGCTTTCGATATAAATGCATGTGAAGCATAGTAGTATCACAGCTGGAGATTTATCAGAGAGTGGTTAAAAAAGGAAATAGGGTGACCCTCCAATAATTCCTGTTAGGGGAACAGCCAAAGATTAAGCAAAATCAGACATGGGTAGAGTGTGTGTCTGCAGAATGGAATTAAAGAGTTGGAGAGCAGGCTATGCATACGCTCTAACAAATAATGTTCAGAAGACTGTATCTATTGACTAGTTTGCTTGCATTTCATTAGTAAATCTACCTTATAGCATCACCTAAAGTAAGAGGAATGGTAATGGAATGTATAATTCAGTCTGCAAAGAGTTACCAGAAGACATCTGAAGTTCATATAATTAAACAACCCTGAGATTCACTTAGACATCACAAAAGAATTTTTTACATGCCGAAGGTTTTTGTAGTATGCCTTTTCTAAAAATGATCAAAATGTGTTGCAGCAATTTTAGAGAAGGGGGTATGCTATCAATAGAAGTCTTTAAGGCGAGTCTTTTAAGTTTTTTAAACATACTTACTAATTAATTCCAGAAATTAAACAAGTATTTAAAGTTTATGTCGCCCACATCCAGAAATAGTCCAGACAATATTTTTCTTCCTGCAAAAATTGATCTAATGCCCTTGTCATACTAAGATTCTTTCCATGCAACACACACACACTACTTGTAAATTATTTTAGTTCCACCTCCATCACAGCCAGACACTTGGAGTCCCCAAGTGCTTGAAGATTTACGGCTGAAAGCCTCCTCTGGTTAAAATGCTGCCTCCCTCCCCTTTCACCCAGTGGGCAATGAAAAATTGGACTATTGGGAACCATCCTGCATCTTCTAGAAAGCCTCTACTGGATAAACTGCCCTTACCTTAACTGCCTGGGAGACTGGTGGAGTCTAACTTCTTTGATTATCAAGGGGCTGAGTGAGGGTTAAGGGTCACTGTATAAGTAGCCAGATTTTTTTTCTTTTGAAAGTAGGAAAATAGAGCTCCTGTTAACTTCACATTCAGAAACCCTTTCTCTTCTGCTAGAAAACTGGCCAGGCTAGAGAATCCAGTCCAATATAGGAATTCAATTAAATTTAAGAAGCAATGGAGCCAGATGTGGTTGTGTATGCCTGTAATCCCAGTACTTGGGAAGCTGACGCAGGAGAATTGTGGGTTCAAAGCCAGCCTCAGCAACTTAGCAAGGCCATAAGCAATTTAGTGAAACCCTCTTTAAAAATGAAACATAAAATAGGGCTGCAGGTGTAGCTCAGAGGTAGAACACCTCATTTTCAATCTCCAGCACCACACACACACACACACACACACGCAATTGTGGGCTCACTGATACTGTAGAACAACTTGAAACTGGTATTTGGTCATTAGCCAAGAGAATATTTGGTCATTAGCTAAGAGAACGAATGGGATTGTCCCCTATTTCAGTACCTTGCCTGTTTCGTTGTTGTTGTTGTTATAAACTTGATGAGAACTCACTGAGGCATTGAGGTCTATATTTGAGCTATTTGACACCAATAATGATTATTGGAATCATAGGCCATTCTAATTCTCTGGCCCCATTAAGAGATAGTATGTGGTTGAATCTTGAGCCTCTCCGCTTCCCATCCAGCTATAATTGAATGCATATGGTAGGCAACCTGAGGGTGACTTTTGGCACTTGTTTCTTTTGTGTGTATTTTCTAAAAAGTGACTGTAGTCCATATGGTTGTGAACAGTGTCAACTAAGCATTATTCATTGTGCTGTCTACCTCTCTCCCCAAGAGATTACCTAAGAAGTCAATTAGGTTTTGGGAGTAGACTGAAAACTGAGAAGTGGGAAGATTTAGGAAGATTTTCATGGAGTACAGTAGGAAGTCACTCGAAGACCCTGCCAGGAGACCATCCTATTCTTACTGAATTCATGGCCTCACTCCCCCTCCCCAGAAAATGATCAGATATACCCTGATGACAATTAACGTTGCTTCCATCCTCATCTTCAAAAAGGGACAAAAGTGGGTGGCAAGTTGAAATACCCTCTAAATGCTACTGAGTCATAAGACCATGGATGTCCAATTTCTTTCAGTGCTGTCTTGTTCAATTGGAGGTTCTTGGCAGTGTGGTTCTTCAGGGTCTTACAACTCCCTGGGCTCAGGTTCGAGGTGATAAAGTGAACCAGTGTGAGCCATGATGTTCTCAAGCGGTCTTTACTGGATCTTTTAGCCATGCCTTGATGTTTATTGCTGTTAGCAGGTTTCTTTGAACAGTATTACCCTGGGCTTCTTTCTTCCATACAGTGTCACAGTGAGAAAGCCCCTTCCTTCCTTCCTTCCTTCCTTCCTTCCTTCCTTCCTTCCTTCCTCTTTCTTTCTGGTACTGGGGATTGAACCCAGGGGTGTCCTACCTCCAAACTACACTCCCAGCCCTTTTAATTTTTTTATTTTGAAACAGGGTCTCACTAAGTTGCTAAGGGTCTCACTAAGTGCTGAGGCTGGCCTCGAACCTGTGATCCTCCTGTCAGCCTCCTTTGTACTGGGTTTACAGGTGCACACTACCACACCTGAATATTCTTTCCTTTTTACATGGAGAAGTGAAGCAGAGAGGAGTGAAATAATCCTAGAGGTAAGAAAAATAAATAAATAAAAGTATAAGTGCCTAGAATGGAATGTTATAATTCTGCCAGTCATCCCAATGACCATTCATTTCTGCAAATTATAAGAGAGAAATCAGAGTCTCTCCAAAGAAAACTGCCCTTTCAGTTCAGGACCTCAGGGAAGATCTTTGATGCAGCCTCACTTCCTTGATGTGCCTTCGCTTCATTACAAATAGCCTTTCATGAAGCTGACAAGAAGGGGCATGAGCACAGGCGCCCAGCTAGCAGCAGCCGGGGTGAGTAACCCTGGGCAGGGCAGCTGCGGTGGCACAGGGAGGGGCGGGTGGTTGGATGTTCTGGGGATCCAGGGCAGACTTGGAGCTCTTCCACAGCCCCTGGCCATTGTTTTGTGTACTTCAGTGGAAGCAGGGATCCGTTCCTCACTCTTCCGCCTTCTCCATATAATGTCACCTGTTCTTCCTTCTCCAAACACACACAGTTGCATCTGACTCATTGCCATGTTTCTGTAACCTTGGGCAAACCCCGTCACTGCTATGGGCTTCTGTTTATTTATAAAGGTAGGATAACAGTCATGACTGCGGGCTTGCTGGGGCTCTTGTTGGTGGCACACGTGTGGTAAAGCTGAGTGTGGATGCCAGGTTGCAGCTGGACAAGGGAACTCGGCTGTGGTCCCCCATTCTCCTGGCTGAATGGGCTTCTTTTCTACAAAGACTAGTGTGCCTAGCTTATCCAGTGTAGGTCACTCCAGGGCACATATCTGAGAGCTCTTGAGTTGTTTTCCATCTCTCACCCCCAGTTAATTTACCTAGGAGATAGGGACGATTGCATCAGCAGATTATAATCATTTCTATACTTTTGCTCTTATTACGTTTTATATATAAATGCAATTGTAAAAATAGTATTTTATTATTTTTACTATAGTGTTGTAACATTTCATAATATTGCATACTGATCAAATGTTGGTTTGCTTAGTTAGGTAAGAATATCCTAGCTGGGTGTGATGGGGCACACCTGTAATCCTAGTACTTGGGAGACTGAGACAGGAGGATCTCAGGTTCCAGGTCAGCCTCAGCAACTTAGCAAGACCCTGTTTCAAAATAAAAAATAAAAAGGGTTAGAGGAATTGCTTGGAAGTAGAATGTCCCTGGGTTCAATCTTTAGTACCAAAAAGACACATTATCCTTTTATAGCCCTATTGTATTGGTTCCTAACATGTCACATTTCACAAAATAATAATGCTATGAACTAAAGCAAATGAAAGCTAGCAATAAATGCACTTTATGACCTTAACTTTCCTAGTTTTTCATAGAAGACCAACTATTAAAACTGCAGGAGGCCTTACAGGTAACATACTCCCAACCCCCAGCCCACTGTGAAAATGAGGAAATAGAGGCTGATAGCGCTGGTGTGCCTTGCTCAGTGTTGTGTGGTTAGCCTGTAGGAGTGGCAGAATCAAAGTCACAGTCTCCTCTCTACTGCAATTCTATTACAGGCTGGCAGAAGAGCAGGCCGACCCTCAATGCACTATTCCCCCCACCCTGCTGGTTAACACTTCCAGCCCAAAGTCTTTCTAAAAATCACTTCCTCTGCTAAATTCAGTTTATTGCTAATTCATTACTACCTAGAATTATTTGCTGAGAACTCATAATACTCAGGGTATTGTATTAATGTTTACACACACACACACACACACACACACACGTGCTAGGAAGGCTGGGGTTTGGCCCACTTGGTAACTCTAAAACTTTGTCTCAGATAAATGGCAAGATTATTTAATACTGTCTTAAAAACAGTGTCTAACTCACTTCTGGAAAAAGAGTACCTTAACTGAGAATAACCCATCAATAAATGTTTGTGGTTATTCACAATTAGGGTGCAGATAAGAAAATAACTGAAACTGAGCCACCACTAAGAAGTCTAAAAATTAGCACAAACCCACAGAGAAAAACACTGGTCAGGATGAAGATGCCTCCATTGGGCTGCCTTAGATTCCTTTTGTCAGCTTGCAAGTTACCAGCACAAGTATATTCTATGACAATACCTCATATGGAGAATGGGGAATTTCAATTTTGCAAGGGAAGCAAGATGAGATGGAGTTTGGTAGTGAACCACCGGGTTCTGGGAAGTCTAGTGAGTGGTCTGCCTATGTTCAGGATTCCTAACCAGGAAACAGATGAAGTTCTGTGGAATACAAATGTTTGAAATTGAGGGGGTATCTCCTTGGACTTGGAGAATCCGATTGGGGTACTGGTTTTCCTTGGTTTATGGAGAAACCTGCCACACATTATTCAGTGCAAAATCTGGTTGGTCACTGGCTTCTCTCTCCTCTTGCAGCCTGCTCACATACTAACCACAAGTTTTCAGCAGCTTACCTTGTGAAACCTAATGAGATCACCAGAGTGGGCCCCATGGATGAAAGCCATCATTCCACAGAAGTGCACATGAGCTCCTGCCAAATGCACTATACGAGGTTTATCTTAAGAAATGCATCCTTGAAAACATCAGTCCAGTGATGACAAAAAAGAATTTTGCCTAGTTAGAGTTCTCGGCAGCAAGTATTTTTGATAATGTTTTGGCTTTGGCCCGGGGAGGACTTTGTGGGGGTTACCTCAGTGCATAGTGAAACTGCAAATTCAAACTGTTTGAATCCTGTCCTCCAAATACAGAGGTCTTATGTGAAAACAATCTCATTTTCATTTTACTTTCTGGGAACCCCTCCAAGGCAGGGTGAATTGGCAGCTCTCTGTGACCTCCAGTTCCTTTACTGCTCCCATAGGAAAATTGACCTTGGAACTCTAGAGGGGAGGGGAACAGTTTTCAAGTTGGTATGGACCAGGGGTAGAAGTTTCATTCTGTGCTTGTTCATTGTCCAAAACTTATGGGTTCTCCTGCACCAACATCTGTAGAATCTCTGAGGTCACAGACATGGGGACAAATTGCACAGCATAGATGCACATGAATCCCAAAGCAAGGCCATGGACAATAAAATTCACATGGGATAAAGACTCAGGCAGTCAGCAATTCCCAGTGATGCTTTATGAATAAGAAAATACTTGAGCTCCTCCAGATGCACAGCTGATACAGGGTTCCCTGATCCCTTAGAACATCTTAGAACTGAAATGGAGTTCATAGGACACAAGAATTCCTTTTTACCTATAGCTGGCTTCTGTGGGGGTTGAAAGTATACTCTGTGTTGGATTCCCACTTTGTACAAGGTCTTCCTGAGGTTTCTATCTGCTTGACCCATGAGGTATCCATCCAGTTATTGGGTTAACCAAGAGAGGACTCATGTATTGAGACACCCTGGGGGCTCTGACCCCTACCCATACATACTGTCCTATAGACACATACAGATTAATGGAAAGTGGTTGCTTATCTTTCTCCTGGTATGAACTCCTTTGATACCTTATTTTGCTCAAGGGCACATGGGCTTCAAAGACTTTTCCTTTAAGGCAGATTTTATTAAGTAACAATTAATGTCTTCATTTTCATTACTCTATGAAAATCTAATTAGAGTAACAGCATTACCACCCTGACCTGATAGAATTCTAGCCAAAAGCCAAAAAATTGTGTTTTAGTGGGTCTCTATAGCCTGAGAACGTGTAGCCATTTGGTATTTTTAATTTCTGAAAATAGCTTGTGGGCCCTCTTACTATCATTTACCAGCCTTAAAAATGCAGAGGACTGCTTATGTTTCAGAAAAAAGAGAGCAAAGAATTTGGAGTCCCAATACCTATGCGACTTGTTAGCTGAGTGAGCCTGAAGAAGACACTCACCAGGATTGAGTCTCAAGTTCCTTAGGTGAAAAGATATCACCTGGAAACAGTACTCGTCTTACAGGGCTGTTGTGAAGATTAAACAAAGCAATTGACATCCTGGAAAGTTTTGAAAGATTTGGCTTTCTCACAGACAAATTCCACTGCAGAAATCAACTTTCACAAAATCTTGGTATAATAAATGAAAAAGTTGTTTCCTTTACATTAAAGTCAATCATAAACATTGTTTATGAACTGGAAGATAAGAACAATTTTCTCTCATAGTTTCGGAAAGGAACCAAAATGTCAACCTGTGGGCAATTGCTATTGTGTGTGTTTGTGTGCACACATGTATGACGTTTTGTGGTTACTTTCCTGGAGGAGAAGGAAGCACTGTGACTGATAGTTTTACAGGAAAACACTGAGTTTTACACTGGTACAGGGTCAAGGACATCTGGTGGTGGCGGGAAGGGGAGGTAAATATAATACTCTGAGGACAAGAAGAAAGCAATTTAGAAAGGATTCCTTTCTCTTTTGCACTTACAGTTCAAATAGTGTAGATACTGTGAGTTGTGCATGTTTCCCAGAGCAGAGCAATAAAGAACATGGGCTTTCTAATCAGACAGATCCCAACTCAAATTTCAACTTATCTTATTAACTCTGTGACCTGGACAAGCTAGTTTTCTAGGTATGCTATAGGAATTAAATAACCAGTGTGTAGATAAAAGGCAGCAGTTTATTTCCTGGTCATTATACACACTTGATCAAGGCGGAATGTTCTGAGCCCTTATGTTCAGCTCCAGCCTTTTCTCTTTCTCCTGGTGTTTTAGTAAATAAGAGTAACACATGAGTACAGCTCATAGGGGTCGGTTGATTAGAAAGGGCATTGGTGGATGTGGTGATGCAACTCCTATCTGTAAGCCCTTTGCTATCACATTCTTGAGGCAGGTCAGCAAAAAGAAGAAACCCTTTGTTCAAAGATGTTTAGCCAACCACATTTCACAATGGCATTTCTTTATCTTGATCTTGTAAATGCCTAGGGATTGTGGCTGCTTAGGAATTCCTGCCGGAGTGCTAATGAAAATTTTAGGATGTATCCAAATAAAAGTGTATTGGGGGTTGGGAGTAGAGGAAGGCTTGTTGCTGTAGATTGCTCGTTTATTGCTTAAATGACACCAGTAAATCATTTTGCCTCCAAACCAATATGGGTCTACTTGGGCTGCAAATACTGGGAGCCTTCACATGGTGACTGTTGATGGTTCCTCTTGATTTGAGCCTCTTTCTGCTCAAATCTCTTGGATTTAGATGATCACATATTAGCTGAGGTGAATGAGATAGGAAATTCTTGAGTTTCCAGAGGAGGATTGGGGTAGGGTCATTCCTTTCTCTGGCAATGCTTCAGGAGTTGCACTTCAGCAGGGGCTCATGGGTATGAGCCCATGTAATAGAAAGGAGCAGTGATCTAGCCTGAAAATTCACTGCATTTACTTAGGAAATATTCAGGACCCAGAAGACTGCAGTGACTGCATCCATTAAAATCACTTCCTTTTGCTCTCTGCTCATTCCTCCTTTTACCTCCTTGCAAAGAAGGTCTGGTCTAGTTCAACACTGGCCTTTTGGTTATAGTAGCACCCACCGACCTCAGACACAGCATATCCAAGGGCCAGTGCAGAACCTCTGTGTTTGTCAACTTTGTTTACCTTAGTGACCCTCCAATTTTTGCTCCTCCATGCTCTCAACTCTATGACCCCCTGATAAAGACAACAGGTTGGAAACAAAGCAGAGAATCCCAGCTCAGCCTCTGACTAACTGCATGATCCTGGACAAATTAATTGACTTCTGTGTTGTTCTAACTTCGTAACATGCAAAAGGAATAACAATGCCCATGGAATCCAATCAATCTCAAAATAATCTCCTTCTACCCAATACCAGCATGAAGTGGAAGGAAAGGTCATATATACCCCTGAGGCCTTCCAGTGTATTTTTTACTATGATCCAGGTGCTGCACAGAAAGGATAGGTCAGTCCAGTGTGTCCGTCCCTGAGCAGCCTGCAGCACTGTGGGTAAATCTAGCCAATGTATTTGAATGTCCTGAGACCCTTCACCTTCTTCAAAGTCACCTCTGTCTCTTGTGTTATCTACAAACACACCCTAGATCACAGCCAGACACACATTTAGCATTTTGCAGGGCTTAATATCTTAATGGAATTCAGTTTTCCATAATTCTCCACGACATTCCTGGGAGAGAGTCTAGACTTATCCCAAATCACATGTGAGGTCTGTAGTGGCCTCCATTCCTGCATCTCATTAACTGCTGCAGCCATTAAAAATTCCAGCTGCAAATCTGACCTGAGGGGATTCACTTCAGTTCCATAAATGATTGAACACATGGTGTCAAACATTACCTTGTCTCATACATGGCCCACCTCCTTCCCTGAAATGAGTTCAGAAAAATATAGCCTCCCTATCACCAGGCTTCTAACTAACAATTATAAGAGCCAGGAAGCATCCCATGGGCCCCAGAGGTGAATGTAGTGACAATATGACGTTTCTGTTACTAGAGAAGTTACATTCATACCAAAAGCAGAATGATCCGTGTTCATTAAAAACAACATTTTCAGAATGTGCAGGCTCAAAGGGGAAAATTCCATGCTTTTTTTATGATTACTTAACAACCCTATTCTCTCTCAAGAATCACTGAATAACTTGTTGTGTAATTAGTCTACTTTCCTACAGAACTCCAGTGACAGAGGAAGCTCTCTCCAAAGCCACAAGCTCTTGGCGCTGAGGTATAATCAGGTATCAGGTTAGCTTGAGAGTCTTGTTCATGTTTATTAATCATTGAGCTGGGAGGGTCCATGTGATGTTTACTAATGTAAGTAGCATAAAAACTTACTTTGCTCATCAGCAAATATGGGCTAAAGGTTCAGAGAAGGGGGTCTCCTAAGTTACTGCGATTTGTTGGGCCAGGGCTTTGGTGGTCCTGTATTAAAGGTAGGAAACAGGCTTGTGGCAGTAAATGATTGACCTGGCTGCCTGATGTGATAAGCTTAGGTAAATAGACTTGATTCTGCTTCAGTAATTTCAAGACTTTTAACTCCCTAGGTTCCAAAGCAGAAAATGCACATGGCTCCCTGGGACAGTCTATCATTTGAGGTTGACAGCCCTCTGCATGGACGCTGTGTTCCTCAGAATGACATGCATACTGTCCTCTCTGATATATCTTGAAAGTGGAAGAAATCACACAAGCAAATTCTGGAACAGAACCATGTTTATGGAAAAATTTCAACAAATCACAAATATGATTTCTTATAATGAAAGATAAAAAGAAACCTTCCAAAGTTTTGAAATGTGTAGAGGGACAGCAACCACTTAGAGAGGAGAAAGAAGACAGAAGGAAATACGACCTGCTTTCTAGAACATGCTGATGAGCAAGTGATTGAATTCTCCTGACATGCACCTACATCCACCACACCTCCTTCAGCAGACCCTCGCCAGAGAAGCTCTGGTTACAAGTGCTCTTGAGAGAAGGGCCAATTAACAGACAGATCACTTACCTTGGTTGCTGCTTTTCAATCCAGATTCTTCTCCAGCTTTCTTCCTGACTCAGCAGTGATAGTTCACAGTGATTCCAGTCCTTGCTGGAGAGTTTGTGACCTTGGGAAGAAACATCAACACAAACTGCTACTCTTCCCCAGCATGAAAGAGGTGCTCCCCTCTGCTTCCTTCCCTGCTCTCTCTGGCCCCTGCAGACAGTGACCACAGGCAGCGACTTGCTTGCAGCCAGGTATGTTGACAGATGTGAAGGAGGGAGGCTGCGCTGGTCTCAGCTGCTGGCCTAGCCAATCATTACGCGCCAGGCCAGGCTCCTAGCCTGATTCAGATCCGACCAGAGAGCTGGGTGACAAAATCAGATAGCAGGACTGTAAGAGGGAGAAAGCAGAGGCTGACAGCTACTGACTCCCCATCAAAGGGGTGGCCTCATAACTGGGTCTGTGAAGTGGACAAGAGGCCCTGAGAATAATTTGAGAGGAAAATTTTACTCCCTTATACTTTAGCAGTAAAGGGAGTATGGAGGTCACTTTATCAAATCTTCCATATAATAATACAGTTTCTTATATTGACTTCTTATCTGATAAGAGCCACCTGGCAGTTCTTTGAATAAATATGGTTGCATTTACTGAGAGAGCGCTTAATGTTACACATTTTATATGTATTATTACAAATCCTCATGGTAACCTTGGGGTTTCATTCTTGTTTTTATGCGTGAGGGAACAGAGGGTAAATGGAATAGTGGTCATGCAACCAGGAGGTACTGAAACTGGGATTCGAACTCAGGTCTGCTTTAGCACCAGTGCCAGCAACAATAGACGTTCCATGCACACTGTGTGGTAGGTTGAATAATAATAGCTCCACATGGTGCCCCAGCTATGCCTTGCCTAGCAGAGTACCTGCTTCCTCTGGTCCCTGACTATGCTCTCCTTCTAGATCTCATCTAACTTCCTCTTAAGATCTTCTGAACTTGCTTAGTCTAGTCTTTTTATTTTGTTTTGTCTGAACTTATCTCTTGAAAGAGAGTGTCTATAGTGAACAAATTCATGAGGTTGTTTTTTTTTTGTGGTACTAGAGATTGAACCTGAGGGAATTCTACCTTCAAGCAATGCCCCTACCCCTTTTTATTTTTTATTTTACTTTGAAACAGGGTCTCACTAAGTTGCTGAGGCTGACCTTGAACCTGTGATCTTCCTGTCTCAGCCTTCCAGTACTGGGATTATAGCTGTGCATCACCACTCCTAGTTTAATACTTTTTTTGATAGGAAGGACCAAGGCTTTCTAGCACTGGCCTAAATTAGCCATCATTCTCAAAGGTAGTGGTTTATAGTTGTTTAGTCTCACAGATTCCTTTGAGATTCCAGTGACAGCTTTGGATCCTCTGCCAGAAAGAAGTGCACATACATCTAAGATTTTGTGCATCATTCTAGCTGTTCTGAGGTAGTCCACTGCCCTTTCTGATGTGCGCCAAGTTAGTTCTACATTCACAAGGTTGCTGGTGGGAAAAGTCTTTGCAAAAGTCAGTCTAATATCTTCTTCCTCTTACACTTCACAGAGGCCCTAAAAATGAGACCCCCGGGGCTGGGATTGAGTGACACACAGTGAGGACAGGGCAGGAAAGTCTTCAGGCTAAAAAGCAGCCAAGTTCCTGGGTTAAACAAAGAACAGCTTTCAGTGCCCCCTTTTGCAGTAAGAGCTTTGCTTCTTAGGGCCTTTCTCTGCAGGATAAATCCTATTCTTTCGATGCGTGATCCCTTAGATTAAAGCCATCTGACTGCCTAAGGCTTCTCTCAATCACATGATGCTACTGGACAGAGACTGACACTTCTGTGTCCTCCCCCTGCCCCGTGCTATCCCAAAACACTGCCCAGCTGTGAAAACACCCCGGTCTGACTAGTGCTTTTGTTTCACTGGCACTCAATCAGGCCATCCTGGGTGAGGTTTGAGGCACACGGGCTCTGGCCACTGTCCCTCCCTTGCATCCTCCCACCCTCTCAAGTCTTATAAATAATAACACTTCTTTGGTCATAGTGAACAGATTTGCAGAGGAGTAAACAAAAACATACTGCTGATCAGGAAGAATTCCTCTGGGGGAAAAAAACACAACAAAAATTCAGGACATTCAAGCATCCTAACCTCAGGGATTCACAGAAAAGGAATCGATTTCTAAATTGAAGAACTGGGGTTTACTCTCTGAGATTTTATGTTTACCCAGCACATCCATCCGTGGGACTCACTCTGAGACCTTTATTTTTCTAGTTTAAATTGCTCCAAAGGTCAACATGGAGATTATCCGAGCATGGACTTCTCTACAGAAGTTCTACAGAAGTACAGAAAACGCAAAGAACGTTCCCTTATGAACAACAACAACAACAAAGAGGTGATTTACTATCTTGAGTAGTAGTTTATTTATATATTTAGTGAGTAAAGACTGTGTAGAATGAGCACAGCAAAACTCCGTTGTAGGCAAAGTGTGTGGTAGAATAAACTGCATTTCCCCCCCAAAATGGAAGCATCACAAGCTTAAGTTATTCCCATAGCTTCTTCACAGTGCACTCTTTTTATTTCTATTTTTGTTTTTGGCAGTACTGGAGATTGAACCCAATGATTCTCTACCACTGAGATACAACCCCAGTCATTTTAACTTTTTGGTTTTTTTTTTTTGGATTGGATAGGATCTCTCTAAGTTGCCCAGGCTGGCTTTGATCTTGTGATCCTCCTGTCTCAGGCTCCCGAGTAACCATCATAGTGCACTTTTTTAAAGACTTAAATTTATTTTGAAAGAGAATTTCATATCACTATTGAAAACTCAGGACCACTCACTACAAAGAGGAGGTAATTGTAAAATAAATACAATACAAAAAAATGCTATCCCTAAACTGAGACTTACCTCTTAACTAATTGGAATTGATTAAGTGATTAAAGGTATTAATGTTATTTAGAGATGTGGCCATTTTCACCCCCTGCTATCATAGATACCACTGGTGGCATAAACAATGCATATTTGTCCAATAATTCTCTGATTGGCTATACACCAAAATATATATTTTTTAATTGACTCCTCTGGAGATATATTCTCAGAAATAAAGAACCAGAATTTCCACGGATTGAGATTAGAAATGTATATTATGAGCACTTTCAGATTAGGATGCTTACAAAGGTAGGAACCACCAATAGACAATTCCTAGGACATTGTCTACAGTGCCTACCAGCCCCCCTTGGGGGGGTAGGGGGGGGAGAGAGAGAGAGAGAGAGAGAGAGAGACAGGGAGAGAGAGAGAGAGACTGAATGATTCATTCAGCTGCATTGTCCTTGTGCCACAGAGCCCCTGTGAATCTGCCACACAAAGAGCTTTTATATTCTCTTTCATTATCCAAATGTATCTGCTTTATCTTTCATCGATTAGTCCTGCTAAGTCATTTAGGTAACACAAAGGTTATCAGTGAATCAAGTTAAAAGGATTGTGAAGGGTGCTATTTGGAGAAAGTTGGTACAAAGTCCCAGCCCCAATACTAAGACTAATAGCTACCAATTGAGTATTTACTATGCACCATTTTCTGTGATAAAATGCCTTCCACAAATTCCTTATTTGGTTTTCTGCCTCTCTTATTTGGTTTACCACGTTCATAGTAGGCATTATTAACCCTGTATTCTATATACATAGAGATAGAGAATTTGCCGAAGGTCACACTGCCAGTGTGTGATGGAATTGAAATAGAAACCCAGGTCTGTGCATCTACTATGTTTAAAACCTAGTACTAATATGATTAATCAATCTGTGTTCATACATAATGCAAGAGCTCCATTGTCATAGTGTCAATGTCTTAACCAAAGTATATGTTCAGAAATTGAGGCAGGATAGTAGCATCTCTACAAGTATATAATGCAGGTTATACCTACTTTGCTTATATTTGGACCAGTCCTATCTAAATTTTGTGACTTATTTAAAAACCAAATGGGAATCACTGAACATGGTACTTATGAAAACCAACTAGAAGAGGTTGTGATAGATTTACCAAACAATAACTATTGATACAGGCAGAAAATTCTGACCATGACTATGTTCATAATTGCTATGGTAACTTGAACAGATGTATCATTATTCCTAATCACCTGTTCCAACATTTGGCTTTACAAAATGAAGGATTACTTAGAATTAATTTGATCTCTACTACTAAATTTGTACAAAGGACTTCCACCCCAACCCATTTACTTTTGTAGCAGATAAGGCAAAAAAGAATTCACTGAAATTAAGTGGTCTCAGATATTCTATTAAAAAGAATTGGGAATGAGGAAAATAGTGGAATCTTCATTTCAACAGATTCATTTATTTATTCGTTGTATGCACAGATACACAATCTCTGCATTGCTCTATTTCTGGGCATATAGCAGTCATTCAAATTAATGTGGGTTACAGTACTTTGGGAGGCAGAGACCGGAGGATCCGGGTTCGCGGCCAACCTCAGCTCTCTCACTCTCTCCTTCTCTCTCTCTCTCTCTCTCTCTTTCTCTCTCTCTCTCCTTAGTGAGGCCCTCCGCAACTTCGTGAGACCCGGTTTCAAAAATAAAGTATAAAAAATAGGGCCGGGGACGTAGCGCGGAGGTAGAACGCCCCTGCGCTCAATCCCCGGTACCACAAAAAATAAATAAATAAATAAATAAAATAAAACAAATTAATGTGGGTTAGAGAAGGTGGCCCAGTGCGAACATGGATTCCCGTCAGGACTGGTCTAAGTTTGGTGGAAATAATGGAAGTGCTGAGGATGAAGCTTGGAGAAGCATGGGTAGGGTGGCTGTGCACACATTTCACACATCAGTCGTCTTGGAAAGCAGGCATGTTTAGTTAATCCCACTTTGTTCTAGGCAGGGCTGAGAGAGTTATCATCCAACATTGTATAATAAGTATTTTACTGATACTGAGTCTATAGCTCTTTACAACAAAATTAGAATGAGGCGGTGGACAGAAGGGTGCATCTGAGAAGAATGAAGAGCAAGGACCCATGTGAAGAGAGTGTGTTGGACACCATTGAACACATGTGCCCTTTGCCAGCATTCAAATAAAGGAAAAGTGCCTGTGAAAGTTCCAAAGTTTCATATTTATTTTTATGTTTATGCCTATTTAAGCAGTTCAAATAAAATACAAGGAGACACACCATGTCATCATACCAATTGACTTTTTTTTCACAGTTAAAAATGAGGTATTCTGGCTTTACAATGTTCTAGGTTGAATTAAGCAGTTTAATCAAGGTTACAAGAAGGAGAGATATATTTGAACAACTATTTCCTAGAGGGAAAAAAGCCAAGTGAAATGTGTATGAGTAAGACAATTAAGCCATTAAACACATTTTAGAGTATTGAGCATCATGTATGTAATTTTTAATCCTAAAACCTTAAAATTGGTATAATTTATTATTTTTTAACTTAGTAAACAACATGCACTGTCATCTAAAACAAGTAATAGAGGACAAAATATAATACCTATTAGAGCATTTATCAGATACATGAATTATCTGAACTGACCAAAACTTATTTTCACTATGACAATTTCTGTATTTTTTTAATTGCTGATCAGTGAGGTTGAGTATTACAGTTGGCATATACACAATACAAATAATGCATACACAATCTGTATTCCATACTTATTAATATTGGGTATAAATTAGTAAGTATAATAGCAGCAAGGTCACATTATTTCTAGAATATATTCTAAGATTTATCACATTGATACTGTAGATTCATAACCGAAGTGTTATTAGTGCTATAAACTAATAACAAGTATAAAATTGTAAATGTACAGAACTACCAAAGACCTATATTTGACTTTTCAAAGTGCTGTGCTTCTTAAAGATTGCGAGCAAGCCTGTGCTATTTGAACTAAGTATTGGTCCCACGCTCTGGGCTGCAATCAAGTATAGTTCTAATGACTGGCAGGGGTGGGGGACAGAAGGGTGCATCTGAGAAGAATGAGGAGCAAGGACCCATGTGAAGAGAGTGTTCTGGACACCACTGAATGCATGTGCCCTTTGCCAGCATCCTGCACTAATAGTAATTAGCAGATGATGGAGAATGGCTAGAAGACAAGAGAGAGTGGTATTCCATGAGGAAGAGGGGAAGGAATGACATAGAAGAGGCCTCCACGCCATTGATGGGGCTGTCTGAACAGACTGTGGGGACTGAACTACTAGAAAAGAGAAGGAAAATATTTTATATAAATTATTTGGCTTAGAAATGAGTTTGAAAAGTCCTAAGAACAAGGTTTTTTTTTTAAGATTCTTAAATACTATATCTAAAGCAGGATAGCATTATCTTAGAATATATATGTATTTTTTTTACAGCATCCAAGACTGTGCTATTTTAAGAAAATCAATAGCATTTTGTAATCTATACTTCCAAGTTAGGGCTAGTTCAAGAATATAGTGCCATTAGTTTTGCTGTTTCTAGCAGGAACTGGGGGAAGCCAAAGGCTAAAGAGATAGTGGATGTCTTGGGCAGTAAAGAGCTAATCAGAATCATACAGAATTAAGGGTAAAGTTTCCAGTGAAAGCACTTGTCATTCAATCAGTTCACTCCTGTTTCCCAAGGCAACCCTTTTGAGTTTCAAAGCTATGGTGACAAATACCAGGGGCCAGTCTGAGGCAGAAGGCCAAGATGTACAGGAAAGTTAGTGGAATTTAGAGGGGTAACCATGTCCTTCTGTGCTGTACCAAACAAACTTCCTGTCAGTGTGGACGTTGGGTGCTATTAATTTCTATTTGTTTCCTCTTGGTTTAACAAGGCTACTTAGCATGTACTGGGAAAGCCCATCTCTCAGGAGCCCACATACATGTTGACAGATTTCTTTGGGCACTACACATTTCATTGTACAGATCAGAGAAGGTGCCATTCCTGGTTAAGTTCTGCCAACCTACACCACAATTTCAGGAAATGAGCCCAAGTGGTATTCTCCACACACATGCACAGAAGGAAGAATTACCACAGCTGTACATTCCCTGAATCGAAGGAATTTAAACATGAGAGTCCACATAATTTGGGGAGCTAGTCAACCAAGTTTGCAAAACAGTGAGCACTAAAGTAGCAGACATCTTTACTACAGATGAAAGAACGAAGGACAACTTAGCATGGGATCACTGCTCAGCTACGGAGGGGAGTCTCCTGGTTGTGTGTCATTCACAGCCAACTCTGTGTCCCAGAACCTGACAGCCAATAAAGAACACTGCAACGCTTCAGCTGTGGCATGAACTCATCTGAAATGGCCTGATTTGGGATAGCCCTTTTTCTTCCTAGGAAAAAGAAGTAGCTCACTTTCAGTCTGAATTTCTTGTTTCCACCGTTAGGTTTGTGCAAAGCTTTCAAGCTGGCTTATAGTCATAGATCTTTGGGAGCATTTTCTAAAGGTAAGATTCAGAGAACCAGAGATGGAAATCCAGATACACCAGAAAGTTGCATTTAATTTCAGAATTACTCTGCTGCAATGTCTTCTCAGACAGAAACACATTTTCTTTTATGTGAATATGAGGTCATGAAAGAAGACCTAGGATTCTTACGATTCATCATTACCTGGGCTCATGTCTTGTGCTTTTCTTTGCATTTTGATATAAAATCCTGGGTTTGAACTGTGACTTAACTGTTCTAAAAAACTCAGGGCTCTGGACTCAGCACTAAGAAAATGACTAAACAATTATTATTGAGTCTAATGCAGCAAATATAATTTTTTGCACGATCCTCTTAGAACTGCCACTAATATAAAATTTAATCCTTAATAATTTATTATCCCCTTTCATCAGGTTCCATCTTGATCTCTCTCTCCAGTCCTAGAAATATCTTCTCTATCCATGACACCACCTGGCACTTCTAATAGGCTCAAAGTTCAAGTGTTCACACACCACTTTAACCTAACTGAAACCTGTGATTGTCCCTTTGCCACAAAGTCCTGGAAATGCAGCCATGTTGGAATGGTCCAGGGAGCTCATTAAAAAAAACCTAAATATATTTCAGTGTACATAAAACCCCCAATTATGTGAAACTAAGTCCTTGTTGAAGAATCAGGTAGCATTTTAGCTGATCTTGAAGTTAATTCTGAGCAAGCACAAGTCTTGTTTTGATCTGACTTGTGAGAACAAATGGTGTGGTTGGGTCACCATTCTTATGGTTGCAGTCATTGACCGAAAGTCTGTTTTCTTTCTGTGCCTCGTGCCTGAGTTCTCCTGCTTGGCCTCATGATCAAGAAACAGAATACACACATCCTTTACAATATGGTAGGTCTTTTGGGGGGAGGGGGTAGAGATACGAGCGTTTATTTGGGAAAATTGTAAATAATCCTCCTTTTGCCTCCAAGACTCCTGTGCAGACTTGCAAAACGCAAGCAAGGCTGGCAACCCAAAACAGCATGAAGGAGTGGGGCCTGCACCCCCCATGCAGAGCAGGGCTCCATGCATGCAGCCTTGGAAGTTTTCTGTGCTTCTGTGTCATGCTTGATGACTTTTGTCTTAGCATGCCAACACTGATGTGCACTTACATGTTAGAATTCAAGTTCCCTTGCAACTATATATTTAAGAACAAAGGGAGAAAATCAAGTAAACATTTCACTGAACAGTCAGCAGCCATTGGGCATCTCTGGCCTGTGCAGATACCTGTCAACACACCTGGCCTCATAGCACCAAGGACCTGGACAAAGCCGAGGCTCAAATAAAACAGAGCAGAATAGTTCTCCTCTTGCCTCCTTATCTCTTTGCCAAGTAACAAATGGTTAAAACAGGGGAAAATTTCTAGTACCTAGCAACTGACTAAGAATTAAAAACAAAATAAAAATAGAACACCTAGAATAAAAATAAAACCCTGACGGTAAGCCAGGGGGTTCAGAGCTTGTCACTAGGGTTCCATACCCGAATTGAAAGTGAGGGCACTCACTTTCTTACTCCTATACACAGAAGGCTCTATAGAATTTGACAATACTATTCCAGAAGACTTTTCAGGGAGGGATAAAAATGCAAGACCAGGAAAAGTTAAACCAGGTTTTCCCATAGGGATTTGTGTTGTGAAGTGAAAAGTCAGGGCTTACTTAAGTTACTTTACAGAAAAAGAAAGGCTGGGAAACCCATAGTTGGGGTCACGCAGTTAGTAGCTCACCTAAGGTACCCCCCCACTACAGACAACATGCAAAATCCAGCTATGAAATCAAAGGTCAGAAATGGAAAACTGCTGCAAGATGGGTCCAGTAATCTTTATAAATGCACACATCCATTCAGGACTTCAAACTTCTGTTTTCTCCTTAAGAATCTGAAAGCTGACATTTCCTTAGGGATTCTTGGATAGGGCCAAGGGGCATCAGAGTGTACACATTGCCATGCCCAGTTTTATCTCTAGCTCCTTTCTTTCCAATGTCAGTCTCAAGAACTGAGTTGTTCATGATGCATTTCATCTTCTGTTCCAGTGTGTGGCTTGGTAGTGGTTCTTGGATCTGGACCACACATACACATTGTCCTCAGCAGGATTGGGCAAGCCAGGACATCTACGGCAGAGTCCGAGGTCACTCGCAGCCCTGAGGTGTGTGGTCGTGTTGAGGGCAGGGAGACCATGGCAGCATCTGTCCTGGGTAAGAAAAGGTCAGCGCGCTCCTGCGGGAGTGCTCTTGAGGTCAGAAGCACTGCAGACACCGACTGTATAAATAAATAAATAAATGAATAAATAAGTAAATAAATAAACCAAAACACAAGAGGGCTCTTTGAGATAAGCACCTCTTATCAGTAAAAAAAAAAAAAAGAATATCCCCTCTTGAGTTTCAAAGCCCTCATGCAGTGGTGATTAGTAGGCTCAGAACAACCTGCAGAAAGTAGAGCAATCCAGACACGCGCTGGAAATACTCCAACGCTGGGTATTTCTCACTTGATGACACACAAGTCATCCGAAATGTCCCCGAGGTAGTCTTGTTTTCAAGGAGTTCCAGCATGGCTCCAAACCGCCTGGAGCTTCCTTCTTTGATGCCATTGCACGTTCCCGCATATCCTGTGCCAGCCTTCACGGTGCCATGGACAAGGCGCTTTCTACTGAGCATCGTGTCCCACAGTGCAGACCTTAGTCTTCACCAGACGGCCATGAAATGCGATTCCAAGGTCTGGCTTGAAGACTCCACTCCAGAGAGGACTTTGCCAAAATAATGCAGTCATTTTAGGAAAAGCTACAGAACTAAATCAAAGAGATCTGGCATGCAACAAACATGCATGTCTGTCTCTTGTTGGGCCCTAAACTGAAGAGGTCTCCCATCATTGTTCCTTCTGCTTTCAAGAAAGGGCCAAAAGAAACAGAAAGGAATCAATGTTTTAAAACTGGAAGCATATTTCTGATACCAAGGACAGTATGCACTATTTATCTGAAGAATTAAGGTGACTAGTTACCAGCACAAGCTATGCACAGATAGTTTGTGGCTGAAACACCTTGGTGATAAATAGGTTTTACTCTCTTGAGGGAGATGTGGTGACCTTCACCAACCCTAGAGAACTAGTGTGAGGCTCCCTCTCCCCTCAGAGCCAACCCTCCAGGCAGTCCACACCGCAGTGAGTCATTCTTAGGACCAGGAATGCCTTTCTAGTTTAGCCTTCTCTGGCTCAAACGCAAGACCCTGGAAGACAATAGGGAACTGTGCTAATTAAAGGATGCTCCATACCCCAGTGGAACTTGGAGACCCCATTTCCATATTCCATTCACCATCATAAGCCATTGGGGAGATCCTAATCTTGACCACACAAAGCTTGCTTTCTTCCCTTGGACTTAAGTTTTTTAAAAAGTCTCATTTGGGAAAAATGCAATTAAAAGACCTGTAATTTTACCCAATAGCCCCGTGAGGAAGGAAAAAAGGAAAAAGCTCTTCTCCTCTTACTTTACCATCACTGCCCAGGGGCCATCCTAACAGGAAATCCTTCAGAACTCTACCCTGGATCAACAACTTCAACACTAAGTTAAACTAAAAAATGAAATCAGCATTTAGCCAAAGCTCTGTCTTCCTGTAGAAGGTCATTCAACTCTATGACGGTTGTGGCAAAGTCCACCAGGTCCACGAAGTCAGATGTGATGATGTTGACTCCCATGGCACCAGGCTTCTGAGTTTTCACCCAGTCCAGGATGGCAGGAAGATTCCTACACAGAAGAAAGTATGAGGGAGAGAGAACAGACAGTAGAGTTTAGAAGGACTCCCCTAGCAATGGAAACAAAAATTTCCATTAATATAACAAAATTAGGTCAAAAGCAGAAGCCCCCAGGAGTATGTCCACTGAAGCTTTATATCTCCATCAAGGATGAAGCTGTCTCTATTCCATCAGAGAATTAAACTTCTCCAGATTTCTTTGATGGAAGAGGAGATTATTTGCCCCAAACACCAAAGGGATAATCATGTCATCAGGACTTTGAAACACTAAGCTCAAGAGTCCAACTATTGGTGGGTTCTTTGATTTTTTTTAATCATGAAAAATTTCAAACATATAGCAACATTGAAAGAATTTTATGGTAAGTAAACATATCCACCACCTAGATTTTACCACTATAATTTGGCTATACTTGCTTGCTGTATATCTATGCATCAATCTTGCTATCTTTCCATCAATCCATCTTATATTTTTATATAGTCCTAAGGCAAACATCTGTACATATCTCCTAAATACTTCAACATTCATATGATGAACCAGGGTGCAATATGTGTTCCTGCTTTTTAGAAATAGGGTTACATTCAATAAAATGCACACATCTTAAGTGTACACTTGCTAAGTTTTGACAAATGTATACAAATAACCCAAACTGGTGTCAAGGTACAGAGCATCACCTGCTCTCCAGAAAGTTCTGGCATGCTCCTTCCCTGTTAATTCCTGCTCCATTCTCCCGGAGGTAGCAACTGTATTGACTATTTTCCATCATGGAGTAGATTTGCCCACTCCAGAACTTCACATTAACAATGTAATGTGTATCTTTTGTGTGTGTGCTTTCTTTTATTCAGCATAATTCATCATGGTGTTGCATGTATCTGTTCTTTTCCTTTCTCTCTTTTAAATACTGCATAGGATTCCATAGCAGGAATATAACACAGTGTGTCGATCTATTTCCCTACTGATGAATACATGGCTGGTTCCAATTTTGTTCTGTTATGAATAAAATGGTTATGGGTATTCTTCTACAAGTCTTTTTTAGGGACATTTGTTTTTATTTCTCTTGGGTAAATCTCACAGAGTAGAACAGATGTAGTATAAGGTTCCCAAAGCAATTGTAACCATTGCATAGTCCCACCAACAAAGCATATGAACTGGGCTGCTTCACACACTCCCTAAAAGTTGACGCTGTCCATATTTTTAATTTTAGTGATTAGGTGTGTAGTGATATCTCACAGTGTTTTAATTTGCATTTTTTCCTGATGAATAATGGTGTTGAGCAGTTTGTCATGTGCTTATTGACCATTTTTGTATCTTAGAAGTACCTGTTAGTTGGGTGTGTTGGCACACACCTGTAATCCTAGTATTTGGGAGCCTGATACAGGAGGATCACAGGTTCATGGCCAGCCTCAGCAACTTAGTGAGGCCCTCTGCAACTTAGTGAGACCCTGTTTCAAACTAAAAAATAAAATAGGGCTGGGAGTGTAGCTTGGAGGCAGAATGCTCCTGAGTTCAATCCCCAGTACCACACACACACACACACACACACACACACACAAAAGTACTTATTTAATTCTTTTACTTTTTTGTTTTCTTATTTTAATGTTGAGTTGTAGAAGTTATTTACACATTGTAGGTACTAGTCTTTTTTTTAGATATATTTTGTGAATGTTTTCCCCATTCTATAGCTTGCCTTTAATTTTCTCAATAATGTATTTTGATGAGCTGAGTTCCTTAATTTTGATGGAGTCCAATTTATCAATTTTTTCTTTTAAAATTTCTGTGATCCAAGAAATTTTTGCTTACTCCCAATTCACAAAGATATTCTCCTGTGCATTCTTCTAAATACTTTATGAGTTTAACTTTTATACTCAGCTCTAAGATCCATCTCAAGTTAATTTTTGTATATGGTATAAAGTAGGGGTTCACTTATTCCATGCAGACAGTAGTTATTACTGAGTGTGGCTTCTTAATAAAGTAATATTTAATCAGTAGTCTCATGAGCACAATCTGTTAGCATTTTATAAATTTAAGGCTTTCTATGTGACAGTCAGAAATTTTACCCAAATAAGTTCAGAGTTTAGTGACATAAATAAATAATTTCAACTCAATGCGACGATTTCTACATTAGTAATAAATGTGAGATACCATGGGCACTATCAAGGAGAAAGCAATAAAGAATGCTCATAGTTTTGGATCGTGGTAGAAACAGCTAAGTGCTCAAGAGTTTAAACTGATTTAGGGAAGAGAAACTAGTGCTTACATTTGGTTATGGGATTGGACATTTTTTAGGAAGGATTTGCTCTAGGTCCAAATCAAAAGTAAGTGAAGTATTGTATTAGTTGGTCCCTTTCTTTTCTTTTGGTCATACTCCTTGGCTGTCAAATTTCCCATTCTTTTCTCCTTCAAATCTACCCTCCCTTCCTTCAGAATACAGCCTGACTACTCAGTCATCTAGGAAGACAATGCTGTTAAGGCTCTGGTAGAAGTTTTTCCTTCTCTTCTTGTTTTTTTTTTTTTTAACCTGAGGACTATGATCAGTCCTTGACCTCATCTCTCGGTGGACTCTACTATCAACCATGGGCTAAACACATCTCATAAACCAATTTACATTTTGTATACTAATAGTTGATTATGATGTAATAGACCACCCTCCCAGGAATACTTCCATTTTTAGCTGGGACTCAACTTAATCATCTCAATATGACTGTAACTTGCTAAATATTGCTGGCTCTCAATCTCTCCCCTGTAAAATAGGGATAATGCTATCTCAGACATTGGGTGGGGGGCTGTAAATAAAATAATGTATGTAAAGTGTTTAGAGTGGTGCCTGGGACATAGTAAGTATTTGGCACAAAAGAAGATATGAATAGCATAAGGTAGAGATATTTGGGAGCTGGAGTTAAAAAAAATCCTTAAAAAAGTCACATCTTGCTGCTTAGTCAACAAAATATGGTGGCCCGACAGGCTGCAAATACAGACCTCCCTTGGAGATAGAGGCTGCGAATACCCAGTGGCCCACATGCAGGACACAGTAGTACAGAGCGCAGGCCTTCAGGACTTCCTTTTTAAAAAATATCCCATTAGGCCGGGCGTGGTGGCGCACGCTTGTAACCCCAGTACTTTGGGAGGTGGAGACCAGAGGATCCGGGTTCGCGGCCTGCCTCAACTCTCTCTCTCTCTCTCTCTCTCT
>PVJS01001706.1:0-81454 GCA_004027185.1 Glis glis
TACCGCAAAAAAAAAAAAAAAAAAAGAATAGATAGGGAGGGTTGGGGATACCTTGATTGTGTGAAAGGCTGGCTTTGAGGACTCGCAGCTCCAAATTCTTGGCCTCCCCAAAGCTTTTCCTTATTTTGTGTTCTTCCTTGGGGTCACCTGGACTTGGTAGCTTCAGAGACTCCAAGAAAACTGGACCAGTCATCCCTGGGATGCATATTTAATGTTGAAACTCATAATCTTTAATCATGGAATGAATGATGAAGAGAGAGCTGGATTACTCACTTTGCACTAAATTAAGTTGTCTTATTTAGCCCAAACAAGGCTTCCTGATGATTTGCGTCATATCCTTGACTGATTAATGAGTTTCTTTGCCAGGATGAATTATTGATTAGACCTTTGTATCCTTTCCCTGGAAGATGACTGAAAACTATTTAATTTTAAAGATGTTCACATTCAGACATATATGCTCAAAAGAAATTTTGAGTACTTTACGTTAACTCTCCATCAGTTAATCATCCCATGAATATTTATGGAAACTCGATCTGAGTTATATCGTGGTATTGGGTTATTTTTAATCCAAAATAAGTAATATTTTCCATCTGTGGTTTAAAACGTTTTCTTGCTTTTGTGGTTATAATTATATATATATAGTTTTAGGTCCAGATGTTTAATTTTTTTAAAAAATAGGAAATTTTCTTTTCAATTCAACTGAAATACCAAGTACTTAATAGTGATGATGGCTTACACTTCCATGGAGTGTTTAATTCTGCAAAATGTTTCTACCTCAATTTCCTCCATTTCTTATCACTTAGCATGTACCAAGTACTTTGCTAGGAATGTTATAGGTACTATATTATTTAATTTCACAAAATTCTAAAAACTAGCTACTCTTATTATTCCCATTTTATGAATGGAGATGATCAAGTACTAGAATGGTATCTAGGTTCCCCAAAGCCACTCAGAGCCAGGGTTTAAACACATGGGCTTTCACCTTTAACCCATATTCTAAACGATCTCTATAAATCTTATGGTTATTAAAAATGTAATGCACCCATCTGCATGAAATTCTGGAATCCTACCAGTAATTTTATGAAATCATGGCATTATTATCTCCATTTGTCAGAGGAGGAAAGTAAGACAGGCAGATACAACGGCATGACGGGGTCACATTGCTTTGTATTGAGCTGCGATTTCTTTCATCGCCAAGGGACATGGAAACATTATCTCCAGATTAGATAGTACTTTCATCGATGCAAGAAATCTTCCTTTTGAGTCCCTTCACAATATTTTACATGGTTATAATGGAAATAAATTTTCTACAATCAGCACAAGTGTAAAAAAAATCAAAGTATTTCATTTTCTCTAAATCAGACTCTAAACTTACGCACTGGTGGGCCGTAAGGGAAAGTCACTTCCAGTCAGTTTTGGAGGTCCTCTCCCACCTCTCCAGGGGTCACATCCAAATTTTGGAGACCTAACCTGTGGCCAGAGAATGGGGGGAAGACTCCTTCCTTACCAATTCATCACAGGAGTTCCATTTCCAAGCCTGAGGTGGGGAGGGAGGAGTTTCTTGAAGAAAAATGTTCAGTTACTTTTATGCAAAGCTTGAGCCCAGGAATACCTACCCAGGTGGACTCTCCAATACTTAAGAGTCTGGCTGCCCCTGGCTTCTCAGACAGCCCTTCTCCACTTCAAGTCTGGTCTCTTAAGCGTCATGCTGAGAAGTTCTCTTGTGCCTTGTGGGTCAGTTCCATCTCCTTTCAATTCTCGGGGCATCTTTTTTTCCCCTTTTCCTTTTTCTTCAAAGGCTCTTCCCTCTCTCTGCTCCTCCTGCCACCCCCACTCGACCTCAGGTTTGCCAGGACGTAGAAGATTCTGGAAAACAAAAGCTAAGAACACCATTATCTGAGGATAACTTGTGCTCTTGACTTGGAAGCCCAAATCCCCAGAGCAATAGGAGCATGACGGTCCCACCCCCTGGTCTAGGGCACATGGTGAGGCAAACAGGAAGAACAAAACAATATCTCAATAAATCATCCTGCTGTAGTGTGTTCCTTTTCGTTCTTTTTCAAAGAAGCAAGCTAGTCAAACACCCATGATGGAGTCCTTCTCTCCCGTGCCTGGAATACTAATTTCAAGTCCCGGTGCTGCTCTGTGAAAGGCGTGGAACCTCCTAAAGGGATTTTTAATGCTTAATTAAAGAATAATAAGCAGAAGGCTGCTCTGCAGAAGAGCGGGGCTGTAGATCTTTATGAGAAAGAACCAATCCCAGTGAGTGGAAGTGTCCAGAAGGCACATCTGTGATTCCCAAACTGAGGGAACTTTCTAGAGAACAGGTGGCGTGGTATGGGCTGCCGTGGAGGTGCCTGGTTTTCCTGATAATGGGATATTCAAACAGATACTGACACATCATGAATCAGGGTACTATAATTTATATTTAAATATATTTGGTGGCACTTGATCTTTTTGGAGAATGCTGAGATCCAAACCAGGACTTCAGTGCATGCTAGGCAAACACTCTACCACCGAGCTATACCCTTATCCAGGGCACTTGACCTTTAAGGAGACTTTTCACCCTGAGCATCTACATTAAACAGAATCAGCTAGGCTTACAGCCCGGGTGGAGTATGAACAACTAAGGTGGTTAAAACTACGTGACAAATGCGGAAGATCAACGATTCATCTTCATAGACTGTGCTTGTGTGTAGATTATTCTCCTTTCTGAGAAGAAACCCGCTGTCCTGACAAAAGCACAGGCTTCCAGTCATCAGTGTCTTTAGAGTTACTAAGCAGATTCCCTGAAGAAGAGAGTCCAGGAAATGCCCATCAGCTGGTTTCAAAGTAAACAGGAGGTCTCCGGGCCAAGGGCTGCTAGACATGACCGAGAAAGCCAGACAGAAGAGAGACCTCCAGCAAGAGGGGCTTGGAAAGTCAGTGAAGGGGATACACTGTAGGACGTGTGTGTGTGTGTGTGTGTGTGTGTGTGTGTGTGTATTACTGGGGTTTGAACCCAGGCTCTCTACCATTGAACTACACCTCCAGTCCAGGGGGCATTTTTATTTGTGACCTGGAGAACTCATAGTGGAGCCGGGCGTGGTGGTGCACACTTGTAATCCCGATACTTGGGAGACTGAGACAGGAGGATTGCAGGTTTGCAGCTAGCCTCAGCTGCTTAGTGAGGCCTTCCGCAACATAGTGAGACCCTGTTTCTAAATAAAGAATAAAAAATCAGTCTGGGGGTGTAGCTCAGAGGTAGAATGCCCCTGGGTCCAATCCCCAGTACTGAAAAAAAAAAAAAGAACTCATAGTGGATCCTGTTCCCTTTGATGGGCCAGTGGATCATCACTAACTTCAGGATGCTTAGAAGGTAGTCTAGTTCTACGGTGTTCGTGGTACAGATGGAGAAATGAGGTCTGGAGCTGGCAAGGAACTCGCCTGCCATCAGAAGGAGTTAGTGGTTTACAGTATGGAGGTTCCTCAAAAGACTAGGAATGGAACCACTTCTCCTTGGTATTTATTTTTTTAATTAAATAATTTATTTATTTTATTTATTTTTGCGGTACTGGGGATTGAACCCAGGCGCATTCTACATCCGAGCTACATCCCCAGCCCTATTTTTAATTCTTTATTTTGAAACAGGGTCTCATTAGGTTGCAGAGAGCCTCACTAAGTAGCTGAGGCTGTCTGCAAACCTGCGATCCTCCTGTCTCAGCCTCCCAAGTACTGGGATTACAAGTGTGTGCCACCATGACTGGCTCTCCTTGGTATTTATCCCAAAGAATTAAAGTCAGCGCACTATAGCAACACATACATACGCCCCATGTTTACAGCAGCATAATTCACAACAGCTAAGTTATGGAACCAGCCTAGGTGTCCTTCAACAGAAGAGTAAAGAAAATGTGGTTTTACACTTTACACACCAGAGTTTTTTTTTTTTTTTTCGGTACCGGGGATTGAATCCAGGGGCATTCTACCTCCGCGCTACACCCCCGGCCCTATTTTTAATACTTTATTTTGAAACCGGGTCTCATGAAGTTGCGAAGGCCTCACTAAGTAGAGAGAGGGAGAGAGAGAGAGAGAGAGAGAGAGAGAGAGAGACAGGGAGAGAGAGCTGAGGCTGGCCACAAACTGGGATCCTCCGGTCTCTGCCTCCCAAAGTACTGGGATTACAAGCGTGCGCCACCACGCCCAGCACACACCAGAGTTTTATTCAGCCATAGAGAAGGATGAAATTATGTTACTTGCAGGAAAATGGATGGAGCTGCAGAGCATCATGCTGAGTGAAATAAGCCAGACTCAGAGAGACAAGGGTCATATTTTTTTCTCTCATATGTGGAAGCTAGAGATAAAAAAAAAATAGAAGGGAGACCAGTAGAATAGAGAAAAGGGACAGTGGGAGAGAAAAAGGGAGGCCCTTTTTTTTATACTTTATTTTGAAACTGGGTCTCACGAAGTTGCAGAGGGCCTCACTAAGGAGAGAGAGAGAGCTGAGGCTGGCCGCGAACCCGGATCCTCCGGTCTCCGCCTCCCAAGGTACTGGGATTACAAGCGTGCGCCACCATGCCCGGCTCTGCTACTTGGTCTTACTGCTACTCAAAATGTATGTGCCTCAGAACCCCCCAAGGACCTTGTCAAGATGCGGATTCTGACTCTGTAGATCTAGGGTGGGGTCCGGGCATTTCTAACGAGCTTCTGGAAGCTGCTGGAACATTGACAAGGCTCACTAGCGCGAGGTCGGGTGCGGGTCCTGTAATCAGAGCCCAGGCTCAGCTTTGAGCTCTTTTCAGCCACTCCCATGACTCCCTGCGCCCACCGCTCTCTGCCTCTCAATGACCTGCACCTGGTGGACTCCCGGGAGGTGGTGCCTCGCAGATCCCACGGGAGCTCCTATAAGGCAGGAGCGACCTTTCCAGTCCTCTCCTGCTTGGCACAGAGAGAGTCGCTCAGGTTGGAGTCTGTGAACAAGTCCCATTTGGGTGGAAGCTCCAAAGAGGATCCAGGTAAGGTCATTTGGCAGCCGGCACCCTTACAAATGATCCCAACTTCATTTCCTTATGAAAGTTCCCAGACGCCATGGCTTAATATTGTTTGTTGAATAGAATTAGGGTAAACTCGGAGATAGAGGTTCCGGGGACGTCCTCGCTGCTTTGTAAAATCAAATTGCATCCATGAGACCTTCTCTGAGCACTTGGCTTCCTTCTTCTCTGCTCCCTCCACTCTACCAAGAAAACCGATTTGGAGTTTAGAGAATATTTCATTCTGAGAATTTCATTATCAGTGTGCCACTCCTAATTCATTATTTAACTTCCATGGATGGCAGGGAGCGCGATGTTGAGCAGCCTCCTTGGAATAAAACCACAGGGTTAATAATCTCTACTCTTTGTGAGTAATTGGAAAAAATTGTATCCTGGTAACAAGACGTTAGCAGAAAACTCGATTTTGCCCATTTCCATAGGATAAAGGAAGTTAAGTGGTGAGTGGAATAGTTTCATTTTACGTTTCTTCCTTTCCCTTTTCTCCTTTAGGACTGGGACAAACCTCTAGGCCCTGCAATCAGAGGTTGACCTCTTATAATTAAAAAAAAAAAAAACATTGTTCCTCCAGGGCTATTTGATACAAATACCAGCATGGAGAGCCCCGTTCCTTGTTCAAATGGTAGAGTGCAATGCACAGTATTGTGAATCTGGCTGCTTCATTTAGCAGCGAGTGTAGACATTGTTCTAAATCAGCATATACAGATCTGCCTTGTTGGTTTTATATATATAGTTTTTTCTTTTGTTTTTGCAGTGTTGGGGATTGAACCCGGGGCGCTCTACCTCTGAGTTATACCCCCAGCCCTCTTTTATTTTTTTGTTTCGAAACAGGGTCTCCCTAAGTTACCACATCTTGACTTCAAACCTGCGATCCTCCTGCCTCAGCCTCTGAGGACTGGGATTACAGATGTGTGCCACCCACTCCTGCTTGCTTCCTGATATTAAGTGTTGAATGAGGCTCAGCTGCGTGGAGGATCCATACTTTCTTAACTGGTCACATGTTGATGGGCATGTAGGATGCTTCTCAGCATCTGTAGTTTGCAGTTGTAAGAAGCAGAGTGGAGAGGGAAGGAAGCTCACGGTTCCCTAACAGTAGGAACAAAGCAGGTTGAGTGAAAGCGAGCCGTGTCTGAATGTTGGCGTCCTTGGAGTTTTCTAGAAATCCTTACTGATTAGAAGACATTTGCCTCAAATTGGGGGCTGCAAAGACGAGGGAGAACTGAGACAGCTGTTGTCTTGGCAGGAGAATAAACAGTGCTGACCAGAGAGCTGGGCTGCCAGGGAGTAGCAAAATCTAAACACCCCTGGGGGGTCAGGGAGAGGCCTCCCCCCTTCAGCCTCAGCATTTCTGCACCCACAATTTCTTCACCTAGAGAAAGCGGCCACGGGGGAGCCGATCAGGCCAGCAAGCAGCCTGACACTGTTGCCGAGGAACCCAAGTGTAAGAGGAAAGATTTTACTAACAGAGCAAGGCTGAGGCTTATGCAAAGCCATTTCCAGGCCTGACCGAGCAGGGCTGCTCCCAAGAGCCATTTGTCCTTCGTTGGTTTTGATTTGTTTTGGCAGCAGATTCATATGTTGGTTATTCAGATGACTCTGCAGTTCAATAGCTTTCGTATGGTTAAAAGGGTCTGAGCCTGGCAGGAACTCGAATGTTGCCTGGTTCTCTGAGTATATGCAACTGCCTGGTGCCCACTGCCACCATCTTGGAAAGAGGTGGCACTTGGATGCCAGCGTGTTCCATCTTCCCGTCCTTCCAGGGCTTCCCCATGTCCATCTTCCCACATCCCTGCCGACACCTGTGCTTCAGGCCCTCGTTATCCCCAGCCTGTGCCTGGCAGTAGCTTCCTAACTGGTCCCTCTGGCCATGTTTCCCTGTAGATTTATCAAGGACCAGTGCTTTCAAGGGACAACTCCGGTCAAGGCCTCCCTTTTCCCCAAATATCTAATGGCTCACCTTGCCCCGAGGATAAGGTCCCTGCTCCTTAGCTGTGCACTCAGTGGGCTCTGAGCTGCCTTCCGCACCCCGCCCCACTCCACCATGATCAGAACACAGGCTCAAATCCAGACCCTCTTTGCTGCCCTTCCAGTTTATTTCACTGCTTTTCATCCTTAATAGAAAAGAGACAATTTCAAAAACCGCCGCTGTATCCTTCTTAAGCCTTGTTCAAGCGAACCGCCTATGTACCAACAGCGCATTCACAAAGACCTCGGTGAGGACGGTTCCCGTTCAGAGGGGAAATAATTGAGTTGAAGATCAGTCTTATTGATTTTTGTCGGATGCAGTTATTGGGTTTGCTGCCAAGATTTTGTTTTTTCATCACCAGAAAGTTGCCCGCTGCCAGTGTGCTTCCCGAGAAAGAATTGGAGGTAGAGTAGGGGTGTGGGGAAGGAAGCTGTGTGCTTCTCAACTTGGAACTCTACCAGTGATAACCCCAGATTTGTAACTCAGTCATGGCGAGACATTTCTCTTTGGGTTTTGCATTTTCCCATCAGGATAACTGATATTTATATGCAAAGTAATTTAAAATAGTTATGACTAGCTTTAAGTCATGCCAGATAATTGCATTTTTTACAGACCCACAAGTGGCTATTTTCACTTTTTTATTAATAGTAAATTTCTGTATGCTATTTCCTTGTTTGCAACAAATATTTGTAGAAGACTAGATTTGGATAAGCACTTTGGGTAGCTGTCAGCTTTACAAAAGGAAGGGAGATGAAGAAGGCATCCTTGGGCTTAGCTGCCAACATTTTTACAGGATTCAGGCAAGGTTCTCTGGTGCCTCTGGAAGATTCTCAAAAATAGAAAAGAAGCTTTTGGAACTGGAAGCCCACACTTGACCTTTTTTGGTATAGGGAAAAAATGGGCAGACTTCTAGTTTTGTGTGAAGTGGCCCATATGATATAAAGGAACATTTTAAAATATGATGTCCCTGGACAATGAAACCATAATTGGATGTTTGGGACAAATTAAATGTTAATTTACTCCTAATGGGTTCCTAATAACACTGCTAAAAATATGAAAAGGAAAATTCTATGCCATTAGCACATTTTCTCTCTGGGATATGCATATATTTTTCTTTATTTCAGTTTCCCCTGATGGCTATTAGCTATAAGTTAGCATCTCTATGAAATTGTATTCATTGCTTAAAATCTTTTGGCTAAGTAGTACCCAAGTTCTGGCTCTTAATTTTGTTCTTTTCACTTCATGTTAAACTTTAGAGTCAACCCATTTGTTCTTCCTTCAATATATTTTTCTGCATATTCTTATGCAGAAAAATAGAAAAGACTCTCTGGATGACTGAAACCTTGCTATTAAAATGCAGCTCCAGACCTGTTGGTCTACCAGAACCCTGAAAAAGCGACTGAGCCTCACTTGATCATTGATCATGGGGGCTCATCTGAAGCATATTTTATAGGAGATAAATGCATTAAAAGAGGTGCAAACACCATGGAAACAGGGAGTCCTGAAGCCTCTGTCCTTTTTCACCTTCATGCGATATTGATGGATTAGGTGTGTGTATGAGCAAGAGACAGAGTCAGGGCTAGATTACATGTCGGCAGATTTTTCTGCCCTTCTTGCCGGTGACTGTGCTGTAGCAAGACAGTATAATACAAATTCTAATTTGAATGTAGCATTCTTCTTTTCATATCTGTTTATCTCCTCCTCTAGAATTTAGTAATGGGATGGGATTTGGGGAGCTGTAGCAGGCAAAGGATGAGCAGATTTAGACACGGTATTTGATTACTACTGAAAATGTAGGCAGACCCCACTCTAAGTAGCAGGATTACCTGCTAGGAACAACTCATGAGGAAACATCATCTTGACCAAACAGGGCTCCGAATGTCAGAGACACTTGGATTTTATGAGCCAAAGTAGTATATATACGTGTGTGTGTGTGTGTGTGTGTGTGTGTGTGTGTGTGATTGAACCCAGGGGCATTCTGCCTCCAAGCTACACTCCCAGCCCTATTTTTAATTTTTTAAAATTTTGAAACAGGGTCTCACTAAGTTGCTGAGCACCTCACTAAATTGCTGAGGCTGGCCTTGAACCTGTAATCCTTCTAACTCAGCCTCCCAAGTACTGGGATTACCAGCATGAGCCACCATGCCTGGATCAGCTGAACATATATATATATATATATTTTTTTTTTCTTTTGGTGCATTGTAATTTTACATCATATTGGGGTATAGAGTGACAGAAAAACACATGCACACACATGACTCTTGGTGCTCCTCCCACCAGGGCCCTCCCCCTTCCTCCCCCTCCAGTGCATGACTTTGAGATCGGAATTGGTAATTTCATATACATTCATAGCATTATTTCAATTGTTACATTCTTTATGACTTCATCTCCCCCTCTTCCCTTCCCTAATCTCCCTCAGTCACTCCTTTGGAGTCTCTGCTCTTCTAACTGATGTTACCCTTATTTCTGAATCTCTATCAGCTGTATATTTTTTATCTCAGCTTTCTGGGTGTACTCCCACCAACTCATCTCTCTGCACCTTGGGATCCTGTTAGGTTTTCCCTTGTCCACTAACAAACAAAAAGTATGATGAGCTGTTTGCAATAATGATGACCCCCATACATATGAAAACGGTGAACTGCAGTGTAAGAATGTATTAAGTGCAATTGAATTATAATTGGGAGGTGATGGTTGGCATTAATATTAACAACGTGGCTCTAGTTTTATAAACAGCATCAGGCTGTGGAATTGAAACGCACAGACAGCAGAGATGGAGTAAGGCGGTAAAAAGATCACAAGGTCTAAATGTCAGAACAGGTGGAGCCAGCCTTTATCCTTATTCTGTTTGTGCTATCTTGGGGAAATCATATCACATCTTTGTGCCTCATTTAACCCATTTGTGAAAAAGGAGTTTGGTTAGGAGGTAGTATTGCAACTCTCTTTGGTTACTGGAAATGTATGTGGGTATTTTTTTCTACTGATTTTCACAGTGGTGGGAGACTGTGCTACATGCTTTTTGTGAGGCAATAAATGTCTTGCAATGTACTTTGAAGCCCAAAGAATAATATCTAAATTGCTAACAGCACCCCAGCTGAGAAACAGTGGGCTAACCTTGACCTGTAGTACAGCTGTGTTAGGCCACAAATGACAGGGCTCGTGAGAAACAGGAAACTAACCATCACCAGAGAGTTTCATGAGCTATTTCTTATTTTTATTTAAGAAGTTGCTTTTATAAGAAAGAACATAGTAGCACTGTCAGCCAGCTTTGGAATTCCTCATGGGTCATGCTGGCCTCTAAGACATTTGTAATTCTTTTTTTCCATATTTCCTTGTTAAATTTTCAAGAAACACCTGAGGTCTTTCACAGGTACCCAGAGCCAAAAACAAACTGTTCTCATTCCCACAGCCTGTCCCCTGCCTGGTGTGAGCCAAGAGGCTGCCCATATGCAGGGCGGAACGAGAAGTACCATGTAAATACCAGACTCCTGCTTCTGCCTGTGGCTGAGGGATTAACTTTTCCAGAACAAAATCAAATAATGCTCTGTGAAAACAGTCACCTTGGCCCCAAAGTGACAGGCTCAAAAATGTTCATTTTTGTGGAAGAATTGGACAGTGACCTGAGCCCAGGAATCAGAGAATGGGGAGGTTTGTTCAGAAAGGCCAATTTCCTTGTTTCACAGATAGGGAAGTCTGAGGGAGACTCATCAGAGATCACACAGCAAGTGAAGGGCCGAGCCACAGGGCAACTGTCAGAGGATGGAGCATCTTGGTTTTGTACCAGACCCCTTCCAGGTTTCTTGTACTGAGCCAAGGCCCACGTTCCCACCAGCCAGTCAGCGTCTGCTGTGCCAATGACTTGGATTTCCCAGGTGTAAGGGAAGAATAAACCCTACAGGTTCTTGGTTGGAATGCACCCCTGAAACAAAAGACAGATGCACAAGAGAAAAACCAGCAGAAGGTCTTGACATGCAGATTTCATCTATGCACAGGAGACACCCAGGGAATGAGTAGCGCCAAGAGGTGGCTTTGAGTTGATACAGCGTCTTTGACAAAGAACAGTCAAGTTTTAGAAAAGTGACAAGATGAAGGAAGAGGGCTTTGAGCCTCGAGGAGCTGCAAATGCGGGGAGGTGAATAAATGATAGAGAAAGGTGCTTCAGTGAAGTCTGGCGATATGGACTCCTCTGGTGTCATCTCCAGGAAGACAAGGCTCTAGCGTGGTCTCTACTGGGTGCCCTTCATTTTCCCAGGCAGGGGGAGAGGGACTAAGGTATCTGTTGTCCCTAGAGTCTGTGTCTTCTTTTTGAGCAATAGAGGGAGAGCAGAGCGGTCTCCTGTGCCTGCTGCTGCTTGTTTTTGGCTGGCTGATCCTTCCTGTTCAGGTGTGGGCTCTGTGGTCTCCCATCCTGGCACCCGGCTGAGGGTTGTGGAGCTATCGAGTGGCCCAACTTGGTCTTCTCTCGGTGGGGATGCCTGCCCCGCTGATGAAGGCGATGGGCTTGCTCAGGACTCCTGCTGGAAATGGCAGAAACTCAATTAGTGGAAACAGTAAGGATCCATTGGGCCTGTGATTATGAAGGACGAGAGGCACTGTGCGGTGCGGGGCTCAGGGGAGACCAGCTCTCTGTTTGTTGCTCTTTTCCCTGTCTTACCTCATACCTAAGGTGACTGTATGACCCCGCAAGGGCATGTGTGGCAGGGTGTTGGCAACCCAGATGGGTACTCTACTAGGACTGTCCCAGTAGAGAGGAGAGGCAGCCCTTTTTGCTGGTTCCAGAAGAACCACTCCCTGGCCTCCAGGAGGATTCTGTCAGGGTCCTATTTCATGTTGGAATATTCCCTTGCAGGCAGAGGTCTTTCAGTGAACAGTTTTGAGTGGTATCTCAGCGGGAAGGGACAGTGTGGGGAAACCGACTTTCCTAACCATGGAGGAAACTGTGTTGGCCTCAAAGCACAAATATGCCCAGTATCATCAAGGCCATAGTTTATCCCTAAGAGATAGTCAGGGCTGGCGCTCAAAAAGACAGGCAGAGGTATAAGTCAGGACACACTTCATGGGGAGGTAGGACTCGAACTAAACTTGAAGGTTGAGAAAGAAATGGTTGAGACTTTGAGAGAACAGGACTTTGTAAGGATGCAGGAGGGAATGAATCTTATGAGACAGGGTGATGGAGGATGGAGCCTGGTTTTGTATGGTATTTGTAGCTTTGAGACCTGGTTTTCTCCCAAGAAAACAGTAAGTGCACAATAATTTTTGTTGAATAAATACTGATTGGTTGCCCTTGTATAGTACCTTGGCTCCTGCCAAGGTGTGTGTGTGTGTGTGTGTGTGTGTGTGTGTGTGTATGTGTGTGTTTTACTGGGGATTCTGGGGATTGAACCCAGGGGTGTTCTACCTCTGAACTACACCCCCAGCCTGTTTTTAAATTTTTATTTTGAAACAGGGTCTTGCTATGTTGCTGAGGGTCTCACTAAGTTGCTGAGGCTAGCCTCGAACCTGCAATCCTCCTGTCTCAGTCTCCCAAGTACTGGAATTACAAGCGTACACCACTACGCCTGGCTCTGCTAGGGCCTTTTAACTCAGAAATAGACAGGTTTTTTTTTTTTTAAACAGCCAGAGAGTAAATATTTTTGGATTTGCAAGCCAGAAAGTCCCTGTTGTGACTGTAGAGGATCCCAACTTTCAATGGGGATATGCTTGATAAACCCATCATGAGTTCAAAAATGCATCTTTGATTTCTGATATTAATATACCTAACCTACTGAACATTACAGCTTAGTTACCCAGTATAGCAGAGTGTTGTTTACCCTTCTGATTGTGGGGCTTACTGGGAGCTGCCTCTACACAGCAACACAGGAGAGTATCAGACTGCGTATCACTAGCCTGGCGTTATGGTCAGATATAGAATGTCCCCTGAAGAGCTCAGGGTTGATGTAGTTAAGTCATGAGGGTTTTAATCTCATCAGTAAATAAATCCATTGCAATGGATTTACCTGAGTGGTAACCTGGGCCAGTGGGGTGTGGCTGGAGAAGGTGAGTCTCTGGGGGTGTGGCCCTAGGGACTGTGCTTGTGTCTTTTGTGTGTGTGTGTCAGTGTGTTTTACTGGGGATTGAACCCAGAGGCAATCTACCTTCAAGCTACACCCCCAGCCCAATTTTATTTCTTATTTTGAAACAGGTTCTCACTAAGTTGATGAGAGTCTCACTACTTGCTGAGGCTGTCCTCAAACTGCAATCCTCCTGTCTCAGCCTCCCAAGTACTGGAATTACAGGTGTGCACCACCATGCCCGGTATGCTTGTGTCTTTGACTCCCCTTGCTTTCTGGCTCTCTCTGATTCTAGCCTCTGTGATGTGAGAGCAGAGCCTCACTCTCTCCCTCTCTCTGCTTCCTGCCGCCATGCCCTGAGCTCCAGACCCGGCCTCACATGGACTGAACCCAGAATCTCCAAGAAGCTGTGGGCAAATAAATCGCCCTTCTTCTAAGTTGCGCGGTCAGGTCTTTTGGATTATAGCAGTGAGAATGCTGCCTGAGACACCTGGGAAAAGATCGAAATTCAAAACTCAAAGTATGGTTTCTACAGCACGTGTATTGCTTTCCCACCATCGTGAAGTCGAAACCTAGGTTGAACCATCGTAACTCTGGGCGCCCTGTGATGAGCTCTGCGGCTATCGTGTGAGCGTAGTCACAGTGCGTAAACACATGACTGTGTGGTATTGCAATAAATCTTTATTCACACAAGCAGGCAGGGCTCCAGATCTGACCTGCAGGCCACGTTTGCTGATCTCCCTTCTCCCTCATCTCTTTGTTCCCCCTCTTACTGATATCCAGACCAAGTCTACACGCAGGAGCTCGAATGATCTTTATCAAGGTTTATTCAGAACACGTCACCCCGTGCACTAAGACGTTTTCTGTCATATTTATTTTGGATAAAATGCCAACTCATCGCATGTCTAAAGCCCTGCCTGGTCTGGCCCCTGCCCACCTCTTGGCCCTCATTGGTCGCTCCTTTCGCTCCTCTGCGAGGCATGCCAGCCACTCTGGCTGTCTTCTGCTCTTGGCTTGGAGTGTTCACTCTTCCCTGAATCCTTATCCTGCAGTTCTTAGCCAAATAAAACCTCTGAACAGAAGCCGCCACCTGCAATCACCCTGTCTCCATGGGACGATGCCCCCTCGCCACTGTTTGCTGTCTACGCTGTTGGGTTTTGGCTTTCTTCCCCCAGAGCTTTGATCACGACACGATCCACTCAGTCACTCACCTGTTGTCTTTTCCTTTCATTAGACTTGAAACTCCAGGAAGGCAGGGATCACCCTTCTGTACGGAAGGCCGGCAAAAGTGCCAGGTATACAGTGGAGCTTTATCATTGAATGACTGAACAAACAGAAGACTGGGAATTAAGAGTCTTGCTCCTTACCTCAATCTTGTTTGATTTCATTTTCAAAATGTTGGCTGTTGCTGGGTGTGATGGTGCGCACCTGTAATCTCAGGAGGCTGAGACAGGAGGAGCGCAGGTTCAAGGCCAGCCTCAACAACTTCGTGAGACCCTCAGCAACTTAGTCAGTCTCTGCTTCAAAATAAAAAATAAAAAAGGGCTGGGGGATATAGCTTGGAAGTAGAATGACCCTGGGTTCAGTCCCCAGTACAAATAATAATAATAATTATTATTTTTACTACTACTACTAATTATTATTACTACTACTAATAATGATAATTTAAAGGCTGTATATATGACAGAAACCAGGGGCCATTTCAGGCTGTCCAGGGCTTCTATTTCTCATGCCAGCTGGTCATCCCTCTCAGCAGTTTGGTTTTGTTTTCGAAATTATATTTCAAGTGTACAGAAAAAGACAGCTGTGTGCCTGCCATCCAGATGTTATTTGCATATCATTTCAGAATCTTTCTGTATTATTAAATATTTTAAGTTAAATTTTGAATTTAAACATTTATAAGTTAAAAAAATTTTCTTTTTTCATCTCAAATTGTTCCAGGGAAGAGTGTGGTTGAGAAAGGACCACGTCTTTTTTAGCACCCATTTCTCAAGTGATGCATGTTCTCTTCCAGTCTTAGCACGAGAATTAATCTTCTGTCTACTCCCCAAAAAGAATGTGGAGCCCGTTCATCACAGGGCCCAGCTTCCTCATTTTGGAAAGTTTTCAATTTTATCATAAGGGAGAGGCTGGCTGCCCCAAAGCAAAGCTAAACAGAAAGACTAAAATTGAACGTGAAATTTAACCGAGTTTTCTTACAGGCCAGGTAGAAGGAATGCAACTCTTTCATGGTCTCATAAAAGCAGAGAGTGATTCCCCAGGAGACAAACTGGTTCCTTCTTTCATGTGAAAGATAACACACCCTTGTCTATCTCCCATGCTGCGTGTTTTCCCCATCCTCTGAGGCAGTGGAGTTCTTCCCCATCGCTGACGCCCCTCCTCTCTTTTTTGATGTGGAGTCTCGTGGCACGTGTCTGGTAAAACCCTCAGATTGGCCCTGCTCTTCCCTTAGCCCCGAGTGCATGAAAGAGAAACAGAGTCACATCCGCGGGAGGGTCCTGTGAAGTTCCCCCAGTAACGATAGGAGGTGATTTTCAGACACTAAATCCTTAAAACTCACAAAGCCTGCTGGAGCCCCGAGAGCTCAATATTTAATATTCTCCTCATTTTAACAGATGGCAGGGTGACCCGCAGAGCAGCCATGACTCTCACGATGCAGGAGCTGCTGCTGGTGATTTTGATAAGCCTAGGCTGTCAGTCTTAAGGCTGCTGCCTGTGACAGTGACTCTTTAGATCAGCCCTCTGCTGTGTGCTGGGGAATCCCTTTTCATTGAGGTTCTCTTACAGAGTATTCCTATATAACACAGTGGCAAAGACCTGGGCTTAAATCTCACTACCAGTGACTAGCCATGTGGCCCTGGGGCGGTTACTTAACCTCTTTGTGCTTCAGTTCCCGTGACTATTAATAGCATCATCTCATTCAGTTGTTATGAGAACCAGGGGAGAAAACAGATGTCCAATGCTTAGCATGAGTCTGGCATATTGAAAATCCTCCATAAATGTTAGTACAACACAAAACCCTAGAAGAAGAATAGTGCCCTACCTGCCGTTCATCTTTGTCTCCCAAACCCAAACTAATTGAGTCCCTGAACCATTTGCACAGAACCCCTAGGACTTTGTAGAGCATAGTATGTGTGGAAACACTCAACTTGCTAGTTTTCCCCTGGGGTTTTCAGATTCCTTGCTCTACGGGGGAGCCGCAGGCTCGTCCTTCCGCAGTAAATCCTAAGATGAGGTTAATGGAGTGCTTCCTCTCAGTTCTCAGGAGTCAGGACACGGAGCCATGCTTCCCTCACAGCCCCTAGTGCACCCCTTCCTTCCTTCCCTGGGGGCAGTGGGGTATGCAGGGCGACCATCCTGGCCCACCCACCGCTGTCCAGCTAGTAAAGAAAGAGAGTCCTAGACTGTAAAGAAAGTAAAGAAAGAGAGTCCTGTCTCTTGGACCATCCCTTGCGAGTCTTTGCTAGAAGTCTTTGCTAGAAGTGGGGGACTCACAGCTGGCCCCCCATGGCTCACATGGACTCACAGCTGGCCCCCCATGGACTCACAGCTGGCCCCCCATGGCTCGCAGCCCTGTGACCAGCAGAGAACCTCACGGGCTGGCCTATCAGATGGCCTATTCGCAAACTTATTGTTATGACATCAGACGCCCCAGATTTTCTCCCTGTTTACAATCCCATCCACCCCTCTTACCTTTTTTTTTCCTTTTTCTTCACTCTTCATGCAAGACCTGTACTCCTAGCTGCTTACCCCGTGGGAAGCTGACAGCACCGTCTACCTTCTCACTTCCCTCTCCTGGTTCACTGTCCGTTTTTGACAATCGGGTGACTCACAGGTGGCCTCGGAGGGAATCACCCATCCCACCTGCACCCCGGCTGGGCCGTGCTCCACGGCACTGGGTCGTTCCCTTTCCATGCCATTGGCCTGGTTCATCTTTTTCTTCTCCAAGTTTTCCTCTGCCACACTGCTGCACCCCCTAAATTGACCTTAAGTCACCCTGAGCTGTTGACATCCCTAATGGAGCCAAGGGACCTTGTATCTGTGACAGGTGATTTGCATGAGAGGGCGGCACCATGGAAGTGACACACTTGTTACTTTTCTTGGGGAGTTCTTACTAGTTTGACAGATTAAGTTATTTTCAAGAATGTAAACGACCTCCCCACTCTAACACATTGTCCGATGGTTGACAGCAGGTCCTAGGTATTCTGAAATTTATCATCTCTGCTTATATAGTTTGTGGAGAAGAAAACATCTAGGGCATAGTTTCCAGGTTTTCTTGGTTCATGAATCTATATCTCAAATGAGCATTTATTTTTTTCCTGGCACAATAAAGGGTAGAGACACAGGTCTGGGTTGATGAATGGGTCACTTGTCTACGAATGAGGATGAGATCCCAGCTCTTCCATTCATTCAATAGGAGACTTTACGAATGTCTCTTTCCTTCTCTAGGCTCAGTTTCATCATCTATACAATGGGAAATACTGAGACTTGAAGAACTGTAAGGATTGGTATGATGGGGTAACTTGGCTTAGCAACTGCCATTTAAAAGGCATTTAACCAATGCCAGTTTCTTAGTGGGCCCCATATATATTCAAAGAGAGAATCAAATATCTTTACATAAGGCATCTGAATTTCATTTAACAATGAATTCATTATTTTTTTCATTTTGAGGAAAAACCCTGTGTCAAAAATAACATCAAAAGTTTTTGTTTTCCACCAGAATAAAAGAATAAACATGATTGTGTTTTGCCCACAAGAGGGCAGACCTGTCCTTATTTGTCTTTATTTCTTTTTTTTAACCTCAATTTGTAATAGCAGATTCTCTCCCAATACTTACATTAAATTGAAATAATAAAACAGACTTCACAAAAGGACAGGTGGTGAACCCCTTGGGATTATTATTGTTTTTTTTTTCTACTCGGTACTAGGGATTGAACCCAGGGGCGTTCTACCTCTGAGCTACACCCCCGGCCCTATTTTTTATCCTTTATTTTGAAACCAGGTCTCACGAAGTTGTGGAGGGCCTCACTAAGTAGCTGAGGCTGGCCGCGAACCGGATCCTCTGGTCTCCAACTCCCAAGTATCGGGATTACAAGCGTGCGCCACCATGCCCGGCCCCCTTGAGATTATTTCAAAAACTTGTCCAAAGTACTTAACCAAATGGGGGCTTATTTTTCTCACATAAGATGTCATGAGGTAAGGTTAGTATAGCTGTTCAAGGCTATGTTAGAGAGCACAGGCTCCTTCTCTATTCCTGTCCCGCATCCTTAGTGGGTGGCTTCCAGTGTCAGGGTTGCAAAGCGGCAGCTCTATCTCTCAGCATCCCCTTCTGCCTTCCAGCAACAAACAAACAAACAAACAAACAAAACTCAAAAAGGCAAGTGGGAGCAAAGGACAAAAGATAAAAGTCTCTAGTGTCGCCGGGCGTGGTGGCGCACGCTTGTAATCCCAGTACTTTGGGAAGCGGAGACCGGAGGATCCGGGTTCGCAGCCAGCCTCAGCTCGCGCACGCACTCTCTCTCTCTCTCTCTCTACTTAGTGAGGCCCTCCGCAACTTTGTGAGACCCGGTTTCAAAATAAAGTGTAAAAAAAAAAATAGGGCCAGGGGTGTAGCGCGGAGGTAGAACCCCCTGCGTTCAATCCCCGGTACCGCAAAAAAAAAAAAAAAAGTCTCTAGTGTCTAGCCATTTTTAAGGAGGCGCTCAGGAAGTTCCAATCAGTGCTTTCTGCTCATCTCATTGGCTAGGACCGGGTCACATGACTCTGTAGCTGCAAGGGAGGATGGGAGATTGAGTATTTAATATGAATCATGCTGTGCCAAACAAAATCAGGGTTTTGTCTGAGAGGAAAAATGGAAAATGAACATCAGGTAGGTAACAAGCAGAGATATGTATTTTTCATTATTGTCTTTCTGGAAAAAACAAAACAAAACCAGAAACTGAATCTGGGCAGCTTAAAGTGAAGGACACTGGGATAGCTCCTAGAGTAGAAGAAGCTTTGGGAGGGTAGACGTCAGGGAATTGGAGGAACCTCCACAGCAGGAATCCATAGACTTTCTCTTTAGGACACCACCATTTATTACACTCAGTAATAAAACAGACTCCCAGTCTCTCTGTTCTAAACTTCAGATTCTTGACACGACGAATTTCATTGGTCTAGCGGAGGATCCTCATTGGCCATGGTTCAGGATGGATGACACCTGACTGGGTCCTGAGGCATAGAGATGGCCTTTGGACTCCAGCCTGACCCAGGTATTAGGGTTTGTTCCCAAAGGAACGTAAATGGTTGAGGACAGGGTGGCCATCATCATTGCCCTTGTCATAGAACAACTTAACACACAGGCTAGAATACAGTTTTGCCAGGTTCTAGGGCTGCGAATTTAGGACCACATCTAAGAACCCCCATTGCTCCTCAGTGAGGTGAAGCATGTGTGGTCCAATGTTCATATATTTGGATGGAGATAAGGATGTTTAACACACAAGACTTTCAAACAAGCTGGGGATTCATTTACCTTTTAAAACACTTAGAATTCAGTTAAGGTTAGTAAGGGTAAACGCGGGGTTTCATTTATGGCCAGAATTCCAGCTGATAGGCTTTACACCTAAAATTTACATCAGAGAGAAAGGTTCTCCTTGTTAACAAATTCTGCTTATCTTTCTGGATCACCCCTGGGAAGGAAAAATAGCTAAACATTCTTCTCCCATATCAGCCTTTTCCTTTCAAGGACTTAAAAGATGAATATTCCGTTCTTTTGTAAAATTCCATTAGTTCCTTTATCACAGGTCTGTTCGTTTTTACACCTGGTTGTTCGGGAAGTAGGAGGCAGGAAGTGCCTTGCTACTTGTTCTCTTGCAACTTTGGTCCTTTCAGCATCGTCAAGTGGTATAGACTGTCATGATGAACAGCCTGTGTGTGACTTTGTAGTCTGGCAGATCTGGGTTTGAGTCCTCGTATACTACTCACTAGCAGTGTCATAATAAAACCAATGAATTCTGACCACACATGGTATGATAAATATTTTTCAGAGTTAGTCCTTGCGAGTCAATTTTTCTTGTGTGTGTTGTATGTACATATTATTGTCTATAATGCTTTTGGGTGCTTTTATTACCTAACGTTGTATCTTAGAAATTCTTTCTTATCAGCCCATATAAGTCAGCTTCAATCTTTTAAATGGCCACACAGTATTACAACAGTGTGATTGTGCTGTCCTTTAGTTAACTCATCCCTCATCACTAAATGTTTATGTTTTTTCCAGATTTTTACTATTATGAATCATTCTTCAGCCTTAAATTTTCTTCTCTACATATGTATGAGAATGTATCTATTGGGATAAATTGTTTGAAGTTAATTGCTTAAAGTGTAGTTGTCAAAGGACATATGAAATTTAAATTGCTATAGATATAGCCAAAATGTCCTTCAAAAGGTTGTCTGACTGTCCATGTCTACTGACAGTCGTTTAGGGAAGCCTGTTTCCTACACCATCCACAATGCTGTTTCCAAACTTTTCAGTATTTATTAATATGACAACATATGGTTTTAAGTTAAGATTTCTTTAATTTCAAATGTACATCTGCACATATGTTTAAAAGCTACATGAATTTATTTGGCTGATAACAGTGTCTATTCACTTTTAGGAGGAGTGGGAGGTAGTTTGTCTTCCTGGATGAATTTATCTAAATTTTCATGAATTGAGGAATTGAGAAATTTTCCTCATATCCATGTCTTTATAGCTATATGGTTTTGAAGATTTTTATGTAGCCATAGTCATTAATCTTTTCTTTTGAGGTTTCTGGTTTTATATCTTACTTTAGCTTTCCTTACTCATATATATGTATATATGAGTATACTCCTTACTCTTATATGTATATGAGTATATGAATATACATATACACTCATATGAGTATACTTCTTACTCATACATATATGCGTGTAAATGTATATGCTCCTTAATCATGTATATACATATGTATTCCAGTAGAAAAATAAATCAATTAAATATGCATAGTTAATTAATATATTTAATGATTTTTATAATTTATTATTTACCTTCTGATCTACTGGAGTCTATTTTTATAATAGCTTTTTATGATTTTTGATTTTCTTTTTTGGTGTGGAACTGGGGGATTGAACCCAGGGCATTCTACCTTTGAGCTATACCTCAGCTCTATTTTTTAATCTTTTATTTTGCAACAGGGTCTCACTAAGTTGTAGAGGGCCTCGTTAACTTGCTGAGGCTGTTCTCAAACCCGTGATCCTCCTGTCTCAGCCTCCCAAGTGTTGGGATTACAGGTAGGCGCCACCATGCCTGGCTAAGTTCTGAATTTTTAAATGTTTTTTTATAATTATTTTATCTTCTGATTCACTAGCATCTATTTTGGCATAAGCAGTGATAATACGTATTTATTTTCCTGCAATGTCTGGCCAATTATTCTGATTGGTTGGACAGTCCATGTTTTCATATTGCTTTCAAACACAACCTTAGAAAGCAATCCTGTGTCTGTTAGTCAGCTTTTTGTTGCTGTGACAAAATACCCGAGAAAATCAACCTAGAAGAGAAAAGGTTTCTTTTGGCTCATGATTTGCAAGGTTTCAGTCCGTGGTTACTTGGCTCTGTTGTTTCTGGACCTGTGACAAGGCAGAACATCATGGCGGGAAAGGGGAGGGTGTGGCAGAGCAGAACTGCTCACCCCATGGCAGCCAGGAAGCGGAGAGAGAGAGAGACAAAGAGAGAGAGACACACAGAGAGAGAGAGAGAGAGAGAGAGAGACAGAGACAGAGACAGAGAGAGAGAAGGGCAGAAGTTATGGTATACCCTTCAAAGACATGCCACCACGGGTTACCCACCTCTTCCAACCAGGCCACTACTCCTAGCATTCCCACCACCTCCCAATGTGCCATCAAACTATGAATCCATTAAGGGGTTAGTCCATTGATCCACTGATGAGGCTGGAACCCTCACAATCCACTCACTTCCCCTAATCCCCAACTCTGCACCTGGCTGCACTGAGGGCCAACCCTGTGGGAGGAAGGACTGTTCCAGTCAGCATCTCACAGCCATAATCTAAAGACTGGCCATATAATGTAGAGGAAAGATTTATTTTCTTATGGTTTTGGGTTCAGTTCATGTGAGGCTTGGGCCACAGATCTCAGAGCATGGCAGCAGGAGGCAGAGAGAGGGAGAGCACAGCTTCCTCACATCATGGAGGCTGGAAGCAAGAGTAGGAGAGAATGGGGGAGGAACCATATATAATCCCCAAGGATGACCTTCCCCCAGGAACCCACCACACTCAGCCACACCCAGATAGATCCATTACAATGGATTTACCCACTGCTTGGATTACAACCCTCATGACTTAACTAATATCAACCCTGGATATTAATAAATGAGCTCTCTAGGGGACATTTTACATCTAAGTATAACAGGGAAATTCTAGATCCAAATTAAAAATGTGTGTGTGTGTGTGTGTGTGTGTGTGTGTGTGTGTGTGTGTGTGTGTTGGTGGCCACTTTGGACTCTGAGGTCTGTTCCATTTGTCTGTCTTTTCTTGCAAACACCAGTGTATGTAAGTTCCCATCTGTAACTTTTTAAAAGTCTTGAGTTTACATTCTAAATTTTGTTTATAACCCTATTACCTTTTATTTGATTTAGAAGACTCAGTCTTCTTCTCCTCCTCCTCCTCCTCTTCTTCTTCTTCTTCTTATTATTATTATTATTTTATTATTCTGCTAGCCTCTGGTTGTTATGTGACACATCAGGAAGTGCATATGAGACAAATTTAATGTTGGATTTGTCAGATAAAATAGGGTTGGATAAGATGGGGAAAAAAAGAACATTTAACTTCCAAATGACTGTTAACTATTTCTAATAAATCACCTTGGAGCTTTGATGAAAAGCGATGAGGCTCATGGACACTGAGAGGATTTATGGAGATCCGTGGAGCATTAAGGACTCAGGCAGTTCTCCATCATCTTTGCTGTGTTCTGAGTACACACATCAAGGCCTGCTTTCACTCTCTGTGTGGTATTGCCTCCTATTCTTGGAGAGCGCTTTGTTGATGGTGTCATGCCTCAGGACTTTTGCACATGTGGTTCCCCTCCACCTATAATATTCTTTCCTGAGTAGCACTCCCTCATATCCATCTGGCTAATACCCAAGCATCTTGCCAGCATGGCTTGACCTGACCACCCTATCTCACATGCAATTTCACCTTATATTCTTTTCTTTAAAGAGTACATTACTTTCTGATATATTTTCTAGGTCAACATTTTTACTGCTATAATAAAAAAACAACTGTCCACATAGCTTAGAGGAAGGAAGATTTATTTGCTCAGAGTTTTAGAGATTTCGGGGTTCAGTTCATTTCAGGCCGGGTCTGAGGGGTTCAGGGTGTGGTGGCAGGAAGCAGAGAGAGGGCTCTGCTCTCACATCATGGAGGCTGGAAACAAGAGAGTGAGCAAAGGGATTTGAAGACAAAAGCACAGTCCCTAAGGACACACCCCCAGGGCCACACCTTCTCCAGCCACACCCACCTGTCAGTAAATCCACCACAATGGGTTTATCCACTGATGAGATTAGAACCCTTATGACTTAAATACATCAACTCTGAACGTTAAAACATGAGTTCTGCAGGGGACATTTTATATCTAACTATTACATATGTGTTTATTCTGACCTTCCCCATGAGCTGAGCACCTAGGAATTCAAATATGAATTGAGCAAACAGAGACACATCTCCACCTTCTTATCTTGACTGCTTATTACTAGTGTGCAAATAAGAAGTTGCTGAAACGGAATGGAATTTGAAATTCCTGCATTCTAAACCAAAATACTGAGTTACCTCTTCTTGCTTTCCTCTGTCCTAGGAAAGTGAGATCCAGACATGGAGTCCCGAGCACACGGCTACTGCTCAGGTGAGTGTTTTGTATCTCTCAGAGATGCTGTTATTTCCAGAATGGAGGGAGTGCTGAACTAGAAGGCTCAGAGGGCTGTGGCTCCTACCATAAATCGTAAAGCCAGCAAGTGGCAGTCAGCTCTCAGTGTTCATGAGGATATGTCCAAAGTGATGCCTTCAGAACCAACAGGTTTTTCCTAATGTTTGAAGAAGCTCACGTCACAAAATCCTAGGTCTGCACTTGTCTGAATCTACAGCCATTTGTTATTCTTCCTTTGGTGTGATAGAGGCAAATGAAAACTAAAGAAGGAGTTTGAAGCGTTATACTTTGATAGTGCCTTTTAATGACCCAGAATATTTACTCTCATGGGAATTTATATGCTGAAAGAATTTGGTGTTAAATCTTACTCATAAGTGATGGTTAGGAGCCTCTCTCAGGGCTGTGTTTAATTTAGGAGTGATGGTGGATAAAGACTTTAGCATTTCCAAATTGCATTCTGCCTCTGGACCTCAGCTGGGAGGGGTAGAGGAGTGAATCACAGAACAGGACATCTCAAGGGGAGATGCTTTGTGCAGCTCCCAGGAGGAGGGGTTCAGCGCATCAGGGGCCTTGAAGGTCTGGTCCCTGGTGACTTTCTGTTTAGGGTGAAGTTTTCTGAGTTCTCAGAGTTTCAAATGGTATCTCCTCTGGCCTCTTGAACTGCACTTTTAACATTCTTCTGTTATAATTGTCTTAGTTGTGGTGCTTTGAGCTGCAAGAGGAATTCCTCAGACTGATAGAAAAAAAATAAATTCTGTGGACAATTTCAGGGTTGTCTCGTGGACCCATGAATGTGGTTTACAAGGTACCAGAAACAGAAGTGCAAAGCATGAATAGAAATCAGGTAGCTAGTCTTGATTTGTCTTTGGGGACCATATTGAGTCTTACCTTTCCTTCTCTCTGCAAGACTCCCATGTTTGTCTGTCTTTTGGTAGACCATCTTTCTCTGCTTCTCACTTGCATTTGATGAGAATAGAATCTCATGGTTCCTGAGCTTGCATAACCTCCCTGGGCCAGCACTAATGAAAATGAATGTGTGGATATTAGTCTAATTCTGAAATCATGAAAGAGGCAATGTAATTGGATGATCTTGGTTCATTTGCTCATCCTAGTAGTGCAAGTAGCCATGGCTAGAGGTCTGGGGACCAGTGGAAGAAGCATGGGCCTGGGATTACACTCCGGTGGGAATCTCTTCTGTTGACTGAGCAGGCATTCCCAAGCTCTGCATTACTGCATTACTGCCAACACTGCAAATCACCATTGTGCACATCTAGGTGTCCGAATTGACACACTTTTGTAAGTATCACGGGAAAGAGACTAAGTTGTTTTCATTAATACACCCCAGCACTGAGCAGAGCATTGATTTTCATGCAAAAAAAATTAGTTGAATTCTTCTCAGTATCATAACAGTTGACTACACAGAGAGACTGCATGGGATGAAGGCAAGTGGCTAATGTTTCTGTGTGAGTTGTAAAGGCCAGAGCGGCCACACATGCTTGCTTTGCATTTCAACACACATGTCATACATACAACACTGATCTCCCTTGTGGCTGTTTGGGGTCGTTACTTTCTCTGCTTGTATGATCTTCTTTTTGACAGTATTGCCCTGTCTAAACTCTCCTTGCACCTGTTAGAAAGTGAAAGCCTCCCTGTCTCTTCTACCAATACTTTTTCCTATTTCTCAGAAGTAATGATGATTACGTTCCTGTCTACCTGCCCAGAAATTTAGCATATGAATATGCGGGTATATCTGTAACTTATTTGTTCCCACATAAAGTCATTGCTTGTGATTTTTCCATGTCAAAACATACATCTGTGTCACGTTTCCCGAATATTTTAATACGAAAAAAATGTTAAACATTCAGAAAGGTTAAAGAAATTTTACCCACTACATAGGGTCCACCATTAAGATTTTACTATGTTTGCATATCACATATTTATCTCTCTTTCTCCATCCCTTCGCCAACTCTCTTTCCACCTTATTTTCTGATGCATTTAACACATACCTTAGTGCACCTTGTCCTAAAATTTACAATGCATATCCTTTTACTAGAGGTCCATCTTTGAATACGTTTTTCCCTTGTGGAGCTGTATTTCACATACAGTAAAATTCACAAATGATAAGCATAACATTTGATGAGTTTTGGTGAATGCCTCTACCTACATAACTCATATCTTTGTTGGAAAGTAATCATTGCAACTTCAGAAAGTAGGTATTCTTTTGCGTAAGTTCTCCTTCACTAAGCACAATGTTTTTGAGATTCATCCATGTTGTAAGGATAGCAGTGGTATGCTCCTTTTTATTGCCAAGTAATGTTACATTTTATGACTATACTGCAGTCGGCTTATCCATTTTCTTATCAGTAGGAACCTGGGCTATTACCAGTTTTTGGAAATCATGAGTAAAGCTTCTGTGGGCATATTTACACAGGTCTTTTTTGTGGGCCTATTCCATTTCTCTTGTGAAAATAACTAGAATTGGAATTGCTGGGTCACAGAGCAAGTATATATTGCAGTTTTTAAACAGAGATATGCTTTGCCTTATATAGATAAACCATAATTTATCTGACCATTCTCTCGTTGATGGGCATTTAGATTGTTTCCTTTCTTTGTAATTACAAGTTTTCTGCAGCAAGTCTCTTTCTATGCATATTTTTGTCTTTTTGAGCAAGTGAATCCACAGGACAATTACTAGTGCTGCGGTGACTGAGTTCTAACTTCACTTAAAAGATAGCCTGCTGGGAAGTTGCTCTAAGGCCTTCGAGCTAGAAATATAGCCCTTAGACCTCCACCACCAGCAGCAGCACCTGGGAGGTGTTAAAAATGCAAATTCTGGAGCCCCACCCCAGACCTAATGAGTCAGAATCTGCATTTTAACAAGATTCCCAGCAATTCCAACCCATATAAGGAAACAAAATTGGAGAAAGGGGAGCTGTGTTTTACCTCAACACATCTCATTAGCTCTCCAGCAACTTTTTTCTGGAAGGTGTGAGATTTCAAATAGCTGAAGCTCAAGCTGATCTTTCTCTGAAGGCGAAACAATCCTCTCATGATCAGTGTCGACAATGAATCAAGATGCATAACATTGTAGATGCTCAGGAAGGGTCAGACCTGCAAATGTCTCGATTTTTGTGGTTTTTGAACTGTTTATTATGCAGCTTTATTCCCAGAGAGTCCTCTGGCCACTGTGAGGGTGGAGGAGCAGGGTGGGTAGGGCTTTGGGATCTGACTACATACCCCTTCCCACCTTCATGGAGTCAATATATTTTTAAAAAAATTCTATTTATATACTGGTGATCCCAGAGTCATCATTTAAAAAATGTAAACCTTTAGATTGATGAATTTAAAATCAATCGAATAGTTGGCATTTTAATTAATATGATGAAATTTTAAAATTATATAATTTATGTAGATTAATACCATGAACATTTATAAACCCTTTGTGTACATTGACAAATTACTAGTATTTTGCTACTTCTTTTCTGCACCCACATATGCCTACAAATATATATGCCATATATACCCAGCCATACACTTGGTAATGACTGTTTTTCTGTGTCGTGTTTATGCATTGAACTACTTGAAAGTGAATGGCAGCTATCCTGCCATTTAACCCTAAATTCTTTGGCTCATATCTACCACAAATGAAGTCATTTTCTACACATACCCTGCTAATATTATTACATCTAAGAAACTTCACATCAACAATACACTATCTAATATAAAGCTCAAACTTTTCCAATTGTCCCAATAATTCTCTGTGTCTGTGGGCATTTTTTCCATATCTAAAAAAGAGTCACAATTATTTTATATTATTTAGTTATTATTAGCTGTGCAACACATTATTCAAAATATGGTGGCTTCAACTCAGCATTTATTCTTGCAGTTTTGGTGGGTCAGGAAATCTAGGCATGGCTTAACTGGTCTGCTTCAGGGCCTCTTGCACAAAACAGTCAGGGAATATTACCTGGGGCTCTAATCAACTCAAGGCTCACCTAACTCATGTGGTTGTTGCCAGGATTCAGCTCCTTGCCACCTCTTGGATGGAGGATGGATGCTGCCTCCTGTGGTTGGTAAATTTATTTATTTATTTTTTTGGTGGTGGTACTTGGGATTGGACCCAGGAGCACTCTACCTCCAAGTTACACTCCCAACCCTCTTTATTATTTTTTAAGTTTGGAACAGAGCCTTGCTAATCTGCTGAGCATCTTGCTGAGTTGCTGAGGCTGTCCTTGAACCTATGATCCTCCTATTTCAGCTTCCCACGTACTGGGTTTACAGGTGTATGCCACCATGGTTGGTACGCCCAACTGGTTGGTAAAATTCTACAGTGACCCCTGCCCTGCCTTGTATAATAATCCCTCCTCTCTAGGGCTTGCTCCTCTCTGTGACTTGCCTCTCACCAGTAGAATTGGGCAAAGGTGATGGAAGATTCACATCATTCGTTGCTTTAGGCGAGAGTCTGTCTTAGTAGACTGGGTCCTGAGATCCTCCTGCTGGCTAAGAAGAAGTAAGCAGCATTTTGGGAGAGAGCCTTTGAAACAGAAGAGGAACTTCAATGACATCTAGGAACAAAGAGAGGTCACAGCCTAAAAACCAGCAAGAAAGTGGGGACACAAGGAGAAACACACATTCCTTCATCATAAACCCCTACTTTACTTAACGAGGCGCATTAAGGCATTCTCAGTAAAATTAGCGACCAGCAGGAATGTTCTCTGTCTCCACTCTCAGCAAGTTGGAGGCGTTAATCAATGTAACGGGGAAGAGAAAAGAATCGAAAGCAATTTTTTTGGAAGGTGTATACACTTGTGCTATTGGCAGTCTTTGTATTAATATCTTTTTAACCCACCGATTACCTATGAGGCAATAGTATTTTACTTCTCTTTTCTTTCCTCTTTCTCCCAATTTTAAAGTTATGATATTTCTAGTTTGACAGAACATTTATCTTTTCTTCCTTGTTTTGGTCTCAGATCTATAAGTGAACACATTTCTCCTATATAAATAGGAAGCACGTTAGTCCTTTTGCCAGTTTCACAGTCATCTTTGGGTTGGAGGAAGCTTGTCTTGTATAGAACTTGTGGCATATTTACAGGCATGCTAATCCCTTGGGGGTTGCAGATTCTGAATGAGAAGACCTTAAGGTAGCACCTGAGATGTTGCGTTTCTAACAGTCTCCTAGGCGACTTTGTTGTTGCTGGCTGCAGACCATGTTTTGAGTGGCAACGCTCTAGTAAATGCTTTAGGAATGACTTTGAGTTTAATATTCCCCATTTTTTGCATGTATTAAATTATGTTTTATAATCTTCATATTTGAAGGGTAGTTCAACTAGATATAAAATTGTCGGCTTCTGTTTTCTTTCCTTGCATTTCTTAGAAATGTGGATCCACTGTTTCTTGCTCTATACATTGCTATTGATCCTTTTTAAATTGACAAAATTATACATTATGTGGGGTACAGTCTGAAAATTTGATACATATATACAATGTATAATGATCATACCAGGGTAATTAGCATTTCCATCTCCTTAAACATTGATCATTTCCTTGGGCTGGCAACCTTTGAATTCCTCTCTTGGAGTTCTTATTTGTCTTTTTGTGTCTGGCTTATTTCATTTACCGTAAGTCTTTGAGTTCCATTCATGTTGCCATAAATGACCCTTTTATGGCTGAAAAAGAGCTAACTGGGTATATGTACCACATTCTCTTTATCCATTCACCTGTCAAGGGACACTCAGTTGATTCCATATCTTGGCTATTGTGAACAGTGTGGCAATAAACATAGGACTGTAGATATCTCTTTAGTATACTGATTTTAGTTCCCTTGGATATATACCCAGTAGAGGGATTATCTGGGTCATATGGTAGTTTGGTTTTTAGCTGTTTGAGGAACCCCCATATTGTTTTCTATAATGGCTGTACTAATTTTTATTCCCATCCAGAGAATATGAGGGTTCTACCTTCTCTGCATCCTCACCAGCATTTGTTGCTTTGTGTCTTGTTGATTATTGCCATTTTAACTAGGGGGAAATGATATCTCTTGTGGTTTTGACCTGCATTTCCATGATGATTAGTGATGCTGAGAATTTCTTCACATGCTTGATGGTCATTTATTCCTTCTGTTGAAAAGTGTCTATTGAGATCATTTTTTCCCATTTTAAAAGGGATTGTTTCAATTCTTTGCTGTTGAGTTTTTTGAGCTCCTTATATACTCTGGATATTAATCCCTTGTCAGTGAATAGTTTGCAAGTATTTTCTCCTTTCTGCAGGTTGTCTCTTCACTCTGCCAGTCATTTCATTCACCATGCAAAAAGCTTCTTAGTTTTATATATCCCATTTGTCTATTCTATTTTTACTTTCCTTGCTGTGCTTTTTTGAGTCTTATCCAAGAAACCATTGCCTTTACCAATGTCCTGAAGTATCTCCCCTATGATTTCTTCTAGTAGTTTCATGTCTTATGTTTAGGTCATTGATTCCTTTGTAGCTGATTTTTTTGGTATGGTGAGATATGGGGTCTAGTTTCATTCTTCTGCATATGGATATCTAGTTTTCCTATCACCATTTATTGAAGAGACTGTCATTTTTCCAGTCTATGTTTTTGGCACTTGTGTAAAAAATCAATTGGCTGTAGATACTTGGATTTGTTTCTGGTTGTCTATTCTGTTCCATTGGTCTATGTATTGGTTTTTATGCCAGTACCCTGATGTTTTGGGTGCTATGGCTTTGGAGAATGTTTTTATATAATTTTATTGGTGCATAGTAATTACACATCACAGTGAGGTTCAAAGTGAGACAAGCATAGTTGCACATGACACTTGGTGTGTTTCCCTCCAGATCCCAACCAGCTCTCCCCTCCCTCCCCATGCATGTTAGTGAGATTTGTAGTGATGCCTTCATACATGGACTTAGCATTAGCTGAACCATTTCCTTCATCAAGTCTCCTTTTTCCCTCCCCATCTCTCTCCCCAACCACTTTTCACTGTTCTTCTGGTCTCTCTCCTCATTTATATGAAGTCCCTTTTATTTCCTATTTTCTTTGCTTTTCTGAGACTGGCTGATCTCACTTAGCATAATATTCTCTAGTTCCATCCATTTACCTGCAAATGATATACTATTTTTATGGCTGAGTAAAATTCCATTGTGTGTATATACCACATTTTCTTTGCCCATTCATCTGTTGATAGACACCCAGTTGGTTCCATAATTTGGCTATTCTGAATTGTACTGCTATAAAACTAGTTATGCATGTGTCACTATAGTATTCTGATTTTATTTCTTTTGAAAAGATACTGAGGAGTGATATATCTGGGCCATATGGTGTTTCCAATCCTAGTATTTTTGAGGAACCTCCATACTGATCTCCATAGTGGTTATACTAATTTATAACCACCAACAGTATATAAGAGTTCCTATTTTCCCACATCCTTGCCAGTGTATATTATTGTTTGTATTCTTGATGATTGACATTAGAACTGGAGTTAGATGAAATCTCAATGCAGTTTTTATTGCATTTCCCTGGTTGCTAATGATGTTGAACACACACACACACACACACACACATATATGTATATGTACATATACATATATATATACATGTACATATATATATATATATATGTATATTGGCCATTTGTATTTCTTCTTTTGAGAAGTGTCTATTCTGTTCAATTGCCCATTTTTTATTGAGTTTGGCTTTTTTTAGTGTTAAGTTTCTAAAGTTCTTTATATATTCTAGCTATTAATCCTCTATCACAGGAAAAGCTGGCATAGATTTTCTGCCTTTCTTTAGGCTTCCTCTTCATACTCTTGATTATTTCTTTTGCTGCACAAAAGCTTTTGAATTTGAGGTCATCCCATTTATTGATTCTTGGTTTTATTTCCTGAGTTTTGGGGGGTCTTATAGCCAGTTGATTTTTAGCAAAGGAGCCAAAAACATATGCTAGAGAAAGGACAGCCTTCTCAAAAAATGGTGCTGGGAAAACTAGATATCCATATATAGAAGAATGAAATTAGGCCCCTTTCTCTCACCCTGTACAAAGTCAACTCAGGATGAACCAAAGACCAAGAAATTAGACCAGAAACTGAAATTACTAGAAGAAAATATAAGTCCAACTCTCCAACATATAGGCACTGATAGAGACTTCCTCAATAAGACTCCCAAAGTTCAGGAAACAAAATCAATAAATGGGGGGTGTTTTGAGGGTAGGTACTGTGATTACTCTACCTTTGTTCTTTTGGTTCAAGATTGCTTTGGCTATCAGCATCTTCTCTGGTTCCATAGGAATTTTAGGATTGTGTTTTCTAATTCTATAAAAGAGGCTATTCATATTTCTTTTTTCTTTTTTTTTTGCGGTACTGGGGATTGAACGCAAGGGCGTTCTACCTCCGCGCTATACCCCTGGCCCTATTTTTTATACTTTATTTTGAAACCGGGTCTTATGAAGTTGCGGAGGACCTCACTAAGGGGAGAGAGAGAGAGAGACAGACAGACAGGGAGAGAGAGAGCGAGAGAGCTGAGGCTGGCCGCGAACCCGGATCCTCTGGTCTCCGCCTCCCAAAGTACTGGGATTACAAACGTGCGCCACCACGCCTGACTGGCTTTTCATATTTCAATGAGGACTGTACTGAATCTGGAAACTGTTTTGGGTAGTATAAATATTTTAACAATATCAATTCTTCCAGTTCAAGCACATGGTAGGTTTTTCCATTTCTTCTTTTTTTGGGGGGAACCCTCTTAAATTTATTTCATTAATATTTTATAATTTTCATTGCAGAAATCATCCACTTCCATGGTTAAATTTATTCTTTGGTATTTTATTGTGTGCAGGTATTGTGAATGAAATTCTATCTTAATTTCTCGGTCAACAAATTTGTTATTGGCTTTTAAATCTCTATTTTTATATGTTGATTTTGTATCTTGCAACCTTATTGAATTTGTTTAGAAGTTCTAATAGGTTTTCTTGGTGGTGTCTAGGTTTTATGTTAGGACTTTTAATGCCAAGCCATGGTGCCTGGAGAGTCAATGGAATTCTTTATTTTTATAGCTTAATCATTTTGCTATGATCTGTTGATCCTTTTTTGCTTTTTCATATGCAGAACGGATCCTTTTAATATATAGATTTAAGTCTAGTCTGATACCTAGAAGGGTTTTGGGGGTTTATAGTTTTAAACACTAGTTCTGTGCCATATATAAAATTGACAATTGTTTGTTTTTTTCATCTTCAGGGGCTCTAATTATCTTTTTGTTGGGTCTTTGCCTCCATGTCTATTTATCTCCGATTCACTTTATTTTGTTTTTGTTTTTCATTTTGGGGGCTTTCCTCAACTACCATGGCACCTTCCACACAACATTTGCCTGAACACAAACACACTCACACATGACGGCTTTCAAATCCGCCATCTGTGGTACTGAGTGATTTCAGATCCCTTTGTTTCTGTTCTCCAGTAGCCAGTGCTCTGATTCACAGTATCTCAGGCCTGGTTGAAGCACTCTGCCACTGAAGGTGGGACCCTCTTTCTCTAGAGACAATTTTGTATGACCCACCAATATTAGTATTCTGTTGTCCAGTCCTATTTTCCACTCTGTCTACGTGCGATTCTGCTCTGAAATGAGCTCTAAAAAGTCACTTCTGGCTTAAGAAGGTTAAATTCCCTATGTAAACATAATTTGAAATACGAAGTAGTATGTGTTTCCTGGTTTACAAAAAAACAACAACATGGGCTTTTATCTGCACTCTGTTTATTAGAATAGCTTTTTTTTTGCGGTACCAGGGATTGAACCCAGGGGCATTCTACCTCTGCGTTACACTCCCGGCCCTATTTTTTTAACTTTTTATGTTCATTTATTGGTGCATTGTAAATTGTAATTATACATTTTGATATATGTCAGGGTATGAACATCATACATGCACACATTGCACATTTAGCCCTCCCTCCAATCCCACCCTATTCCTTCCCCCTTCCCTCCCTTTCATGCTCCAGATTTTTTTATACTTTATTTTGAAACCGGGTCTCACAAAGTTGCGGAGGGCCTCACTAGGTTGAGAAAGAGAGAGAGAGACAGGGAGAGAGGGAGAGAGAGAGAGAGAGAGAAAGAGAGAGCGTGCGCTGAGGCTGGCCGTGAACCTGGATCCTCCAGTCTCCGCCTCCCAAAGTACTGGGATTACAAGCGTGCGCCACCACGCCTGGCAGAATAGCTTTTGAAGAAGAGGTAGAAAACTTCTGATTTTTGTAGTTGCCATCATTTTTTATGGGAGCCCAGAAATTAAGATTTTGTTTTCAATAGGGGCTTGTATTGCTGAGACATACAGAATAAGCTTGAGATTGTGTGTGTGTGTGTGTGTGTGTGTGTGTGCGCGCGCGCGCATGCATGCGCACGCGCGCGGGCTGCTGATTGAACCTAGGACATCACTCATACTAAGGACATGTCCTACCACTGTCCTATGTTCCATGTCTGTGGTTGAGGGACCACTGAAATATCCATGTGGCTTATGTTTTGTTTTAAAACATAAAACTGACAAGGACCTCATTCACTCCCGTTACAGCCAATTCCAAAATCGGCTAAACATCTTAGTCATAATGTTCCCAATTGTTTTTACCCATACTATTTCTCCCTGTTGCTTTTTACTGGTAGTATTTAAATTCTGACTTTTGAGGTTACATGGAATAAGTGTAAACTCTTCTCTGTCTAATGATTTTACACTATCTGATGATTAAAAGTCATGATCTCGAGTTCTTTTTTAGAATAAATTATTCTAATTACTTCAATCTTCTTACTGCTTCTAGATACAGAAATGCAGTTTAAATCAGAATTACATTATAGGAATGAGCCTTTGTGCTTATTTCATAAGTTGTATTTATTTTTAACTAGTCGGTTATCTCCTGGAAGAGCATTCTACTTAAATAGCTTTCTTAATTTAGAGATGCCCATTTTCTTTATTGAACAAAATTTAGACAAGTAGTTTATAAAACCAAAGTTTGTTTTTAGAATTCTCTTTGCTTATGGGGATGTATAATTCCAAGTGAGCCCTGGAAAACTTAAAACTTTATACGTTTAGAATCTGAATACAGTTGTGCCTCTGTCTTTAAAAATGCCTCTGTTCGAGTGTTTTGCTGAAAGGTCCCAACTAAGAATGTACTGGTAGATATGAAAAGAGGGTAATAAGAATGACATATAATCAAAGAAGGCCAGTAAACATGTTAGGCTTTTATATTTACGGTGCAGATCAATGGGGAACTGAGATGAAATTTGTTTTAACTTTACCCCGCTTTCTTGTTTTAGCTTTTTATGGCTTTCTCAATCACTTTGCTTGTCTGCTGTAGGAGGCTTTTATTTGTTGATAAGAGCTGATAAGCAGTTTTTGAAACTGGAGAAATAGAGATGCCATTATACACAAGGCCCTCTGTTTTCAGACTGGACCAATCTGGTCTGTCTTTAGCAAAACCAGTGGAGAAAGGACAAAGCTAAGGAATTAAAGAAGACATCCCATAGGGCAATGGCAGAGGACTAGAAAAATAAACTCAGCAAGGCGGATGTTTTCCTACCAAATGAAAGACTTGAATTCCCTCCATCATTTCCTGATTCCAGAGAAAAGCCTCTGAAATCACAATTAAAAGATAGTGTGTACAGAGCACAAACACTAAAACTTGTCCCAGACTGTTCTCTTAGCCTGCTGACACTAGATACACCAAGAAAGTTAATAGGTGGTACGGGACATGATCTGCTTGCTACGTTGCTGAGAACTGATTCTCCCGAAGGGATCTCTGTCTTTTTTTCTGGATTCATTCAGTTCTAAGTCTTCAGGTTCTGCCAGGCTGGCTTGGTCCCCAACTGCCATCTTTGCTGCAGGTGACCCTGACGGCACTGGCTGTACTTCTGAGTTATACTTTCTCTGCCAGGGACACCTGCTGCTATTGCTGTGCATCCTGGGAAGAGGGACGACTGCTCTTCTGCCTTCACTGTGGGCTTAGACCCTCCTAACTTCCCCTCAGTGCAGCTGAGATGAGCTTTTACAGGTTGCTTAGTAGTAGCGGAAGGGATTTATAAAATACTCAGAGAAAAACATTTCATCTATGGAACACCAGCCCGTATGGGTCCTTGACTGGTTTCTGGCTCCCCTCTGTACCCAGAACTAGTTTGTTTACCATGGCCAAAATCTCTGAAACTCTTGTGCTTCAGAGGCAAGGCCAAAATGATACTCCATCATTCCCTTCTTCTTCTCCTTTTTATTCCCTAGAGAGAAAAGAGGAGGCTCCATTATTTCCTGTCTGATAATAAGCATTTTTACTGAATAATTAACAGAGAGAACATCTACCTTTTTCAAGGTCACGAGTGCCTTTCCCACTCTCTGGGTTCTGCAGAGCATTCCCTAAGCCCTGGAAAGCACTCAAATCTAGTTTCTTCACAGTCTCCTCTTGTTACTGGAATCCTTGGGTGAAGGCTGTGGCCTTAGTGCTCCCAAGAGACCAGGCTCAGTCACCCATTCCAGTATGCCAGTCAAAGAGATGTGCAGTGGTAGAAGGCAAGAAAGAAGCTTTAACCAGTGTGGCCACATCAGGAAAAACAGATAAAGGTGTTCAGCCAGCCAGCCAGCCAGGTGTGATGGTGCATGCCTGTAATCCCAGTCCTTGGGAGGCTGAGACAGGAGGATCGCAGGTTTAAGGACAGACTCAGCAACTTAGCAAGACCCTGTTTCAAATAAAAAACTAAAATAGGGCTGGAGGTATAGCTCAGAGATACAACAACCATGGGTTCCATCCCCAGTACCACAAAAACGGGTTCAGTGACTAAAGATCTGTCTTCCAGGGGCTGACAGGGACTTTGGGGTTTTATAGAAAAGGGGAACCAAAGCCAGGGTTGGGGGCTTGCATGCCTGGGGTTTGCATCCGCTAGTAGAGTGGTGATCTTGGTCAGGCCATGGTCTGGTTGGTCATTATCTCTGGTTCTGCAAAGCTCTGGGGAGGTCCTTATCTCTTACGGGGGGGGGGGCGATTCAGTTTCCATCATGAGGTGATTGCTCTTGCTTAGTGGGGCAGCCTCCATTTTATTACAGGGTAATTGTTCCTGCTTGGGGGGGCAGTCTCATCATGGGGAGATCTGTTCTGCACTCCTCCCCATTGCTTAGGGGTAGTTTCAGTTCCTTGTCATGAAGATGCATATCAATAGGACCTGTTGTTCCTGGAATCCAAGGTAACTGCAGAAGAAAGTGGCTCAGTGGGAAAAAGTTAAAGAGGCAGCTGGAGCCCTGCTACAATCTCATCAAGACATTCAGATCTGACCTGTAATAACCTGGTAGCATTGATAGGACATGGAGAAGGAGGTGAGAAGAGGCTCCATTGAATGGCAATGATAGGACTCATCAAAAGATGGGGACCGAACGCTGTTGGTTAAATGTCCACCGCTCTGGTTATGTGGGAGAGGAAAGTCCTCCCCTACACCTGGATATTTTCTGTCTTAAATGGGTGCTGAGGGGAACAGCACCTCCATTCCCCAAAGTGTGATTATCCCTTCCTCCCACCCGGCATGTAATAAATGGTGGTCTGTTTTATTGCGCTCCTTTTGAAAATAATAAAAAAGATGGTGTCCTACATAAATTGGCTTCTAAACATGTCTATTGAGAATTTCTCCATCTTTCTTGTAATCCTTATTTCATATTTATCTCCTTTTTACCCACGAACATTATGTCTCCTTTTCCCTTTGTTTCTAAATCATAGTCATTTTTCTTCTATTGAATTATATGTTAGACTCGAAGGCAATATAAGTGATGTATTTGTATATTACTCCCTGTGGGCTATAATATCATAATTTTGAAATGAAAAAGGTCTTTGTTTCCTTTAATTTTATTTTGGCATCACCTCAAACCAAGTTTATCTCTTCTGCTTATAACTCCTTCAAGTCACGCTCTGAATATTCTCATCTTTTGCTTTGAAATGTGTACATGGACAATCTACAAGCTATTTAATTTATATCTCAATAGAATTAACTTAGCAATATAGGGAACAGTTAATTAACGACATTAGTGAAATAAAACAAAATAAAAACATTCACTTAAAATTGATCGAGAAAATCAAGAAATGAAACAAAAACAAGGCACAAGTTTTGCTTCTGTTTACATATTTGTAGTCAAGGCTTATTAAAGTCCTGAGGAATTAACAATTTGAAAGCATTTGGAAACACTACCTCCACAAAAAGGCAAAAACACTGAATTTTATATAAATAGTACTAGGGAAACACAGATATATTTTAAGACAGAAATTGGTATGTTGGTCTGTTTGGCAATGAAAACATTTTTTAAGCCCTGGGGACATCCTTAGTATTCTCAGAATAATATTAAGATATTGTTTTCTGCAGTGTTTGACATTTGTGCTGATAGTGCAAAACCAGCAGTGGATAAAACTTTTGGTGCCTTAGAAGAAATCAAAGCAGTCACACTAAATCCTACTAGCAATTGGCGAATCCCTTACCACCACGCATGTACAATTATTTGCATGTATATAATATATACTGTATACATATACCTATATGTATGAGTATATATAATTGATGTTGATCTCAGTAGATATATAAAGTTACCACAAACCCTGAATTAGTAAATACTGAACCATGAGTCCTAGGAGAAATATAAGAGGAGATTTCTGCAAGCCTCTAGTCGCATTTTCATTAACCAATCAATATATAGCCTTGTTTTATGTGTGTTTCTGTTTAAATACACCTGATTTAATATATCTTATTGATCTGTTAACATTAAGTTGATGGCCAACAGCACTGTAACTCATAATCCTGAAGTAAGCTTATCTAATACACATTTTTTCTCTGTAAAGCACCTCATAGCCTTTTTGTGTTTAGAAATATTAGACAGCACTGTCTGCACTGTGTTTACAGGCAGTTTTACACAGTAAAATCATTTACAAATATCATAAAAATTAAAAAACACCCATGGCACCAAAGAGGCTGCAACAGGAACACTTGTTCATGTTATATGATCTGAAAAAAGATGTCAGAGCTTTATCACCGCATTTACTCTTATCTGGGGATGTGCACATCTAATGGCTTAGCTCATTTGCCACCCTGTGCATGTCCATGGGTGTCTGCCAAAGTGGAGCAAGTGTTGATTGGGAGTCACAAATAAACTTCGGCAAAGAGAGAAACTTGAAAAAAAGAAGTTATGAATAATGAGGATTGACTATGATGTGTGTGTGTGTATGCATATACACACACATATATATACATATATATATATACATATACAAATTTGCTTAAGAATGTTCCTGATGAACCATAAAAAGCATTAATTAGATCTTGATCCTTGAGAACATATCTTTTTAAATATTCTGGATGGCAAAATGGTACACTGCATAAAGCACTTCTGTTGGATACTGAAACATTTGAGGGACTGATGCGAGTGGGTCTGGCCATTGTGTTCAGGGAACACCACTTTTATCTGAAAGGGTATCTGACAACTATTTCTTTTTAGACTTAGTTATTTGGTAGATGTTTTGAAAATGGGGAAAAAGTGATCCTGTTACTTCAAAAAATTTAAGAAATGGACAGTATTCATTGCCAATGATAAAATTCAAGTTTTGAGAAACCTGTTTCTACCACAAGTTTGATAGCTTCTCAATACTTTTGATGATAATAGCGATGATATTTACAAATGTGAGTTTTAAGATTTTCTAATGAGAAATTTCAACATTTAAAAGATCCATATAAGCCGGGTATGGTGGCGCACACCGTAATCCTAGTATTTGGGAGGTTGACCGGAAGAATCGCAGGTTAGAGGTCAGCCTCAGCAACTCAGCAAGAACCTGTTTCAAAATAAAAAATAAAAAGGGATGGGGTGTAGCTCAGTGGTAGAATCCTTTTAGGCTCAATCCTTAGTAACACACACACACACACACACACACACACACACCTCTGTATAATTTGGCCAGCCAGAATTTTCCCAATAGCCAATATCTGGTGGGGAAAAAAAAAAACACTTAAAAAGCAAGGTAGATCTCTAGATTTAAATGTAACAGTGAAAACTGTCCATTAATATGGCTTCAGATTCTACATTGGAATTAAACTTGACAAAAACCTACTACTCTTTGAGTTTAGGTATAGCATCCAAGAAGAAAATGCATAATTATCTGACAAGTCTATAAAATACTCTTCCATGTATCAAATACATATTTGTTTTAGTCTGGGTTTTCTTCATATGCTATAATCAAAACAAAATATGGCAATAGATTGAATGCAGAAAACAGATAATAGAATCCGTATCTCTTCTATTAAACTAAGCATTAAAGAAACTTACAAAAATGTAAACCAATGCCATCCTTCTCATTTTTTTATGGAAACTTAGTTGTTTTTATAATATTCTTCATCTGTAATGAGTTTATTGCTATTTAGAGTAAATAATTTAAAATATTAAAATTTTTAGAATTATAGCTTGAACTTCTAATATGGTAAATCTTAATAGGTATAACCCATCTAAGCAGAAGTTCTATGGAGATTTTATAATTAAGGTAAAGAGGTATTGAGACCAAAATGATTAGGATCCATGACATATATATATATATATCCAAAGGGGAGTTTTGTCTCCAGATTGGTTGGAGTAACATAGCAAACAATTTCTCATTAATTTAAAAAATTAAGAAATGGACAGTATTTGTTGCCAATGAGACAATTCAAGTTTGGAGAAACCTGTTTTTGCCTAGAATAATTAGAAAAGATCAACAAAATACAAGAACCATAGTCTGAAAGAATTAGGGAGCTGCCACATCAACCAGGAATCAAGGGGCCAAGATCCAGAGAAAACAGAAATATACTGAGTGGGTTCTGACATTCTATGCTGCTTTATTCCTGGAAACATTTACTGAGTATAATTGTCATGGGCATAGCAGCCAGGAAACAGTAGGACTTTTTAGCTCTCTTATGGGCCTGGGGAGATGGGAGGCTAGTAAGTCTGTTAGGACTTGATAGACCACACTTTCATAGAAAAGGAAAACCATTATCAGTCCACCATTCTGTCTCACTTTTCTCCTTGAAGTATTCTCTAGTTTGTAAGGTACGGGCAGATGAGATAAGTCACCCAGAAAGCAGCTGGGATGAAGCTGGAAAGTAAACAGAATTATCGGCGTCCTCCTTAAGCTGGAGAGAGAAAACTGTAGAGCAGTTTGTGCCCAGGTTGAAGTACCTTGGCACACACTCAGGACATTCATCGAGGACGGCTAAAGCACTGTACCCTAGGCATAAAGGCGAAAGAGTAATGTATCAGGCCTCTCAAAGACTCACATCCCATCCTGATTTGCTTAGTCTTCTATTATATTACAATGAGCAGTTTCTATTTTAATTGCCTTCTAAAATGTAAAGAAAGACCTCTGGAGAATTGAAATATCGTCCAGAGGTTCCAGTGGAAATAACAGATGATAAAAACAGACTCATGGGTGATCCAAGTATTGGTGCTATTAAGTATACTTTATACATTTTTAAGTCTGGAGACTGAAAAATAATGGAAAATTTCAGCAGAGACCTGGGATTTATCCTTCAAAATTATACAATAATGCCAGAATTGAGTGTTACAATCACTGAAATTAAGAACACAACTGATAGGTTTAGCACCAGATGAGACATAGCATATCTGGATGGTAGAAAAAAAATCCACACTTAGGTATAGTAAGAAAATGAGATTGAAAATAGAGAAAATAGCCAGGCACAGTGGCACACGTCTGTAATCCCAGTACTCGGGAGGCAGAGACAGGAGGATCGCAGGCTCTAAGTCAGCCTCAGCAACTCAGTGAGGCTCGCATCAGCTTAGCGAGACTGTTTCCAAATGAAAAATAAAATAGGACTGGGGGTGTAGCTCTGAGATAGAATGCACCTGGGTTCGATCAGTCCCCAGCACCACACACGTAAAAAAGGAAAGAAAATGAAAGACATATATGACAGTGTGAAAAGGTCTCATATATGTGTGATCAAAGTCCCATAATGAGAGGGGAGTAACAGAAGGGGACAGAGGAAATATTGGATGAGAATTTCCCCTAAACGATTAAAGATATTAAACTACAGGGTCAGGAAATTCATGATAAATACAAAGAAAACTATACCTAGACATATCATAGTAAAACTGCTGAAAGACTAAGAAGAATGATAAAAGCACCCAGAGACAAAAAAAAAAAAGAGAGAGAAAGAAATAAAAGGCACAATGAAAGCCAAAAGATAATAAAATGACTCTAAGATTATTCATTTATTTATTTTGCAATACTGGAGATTGAACCCACAGGCACTCTACCACTGTGCTACATCCCTCGCCCCTTTAATTTTGAGATAGGTTCTCACTAAATTGCGCAGACTGGTCTTGAACTTGTGATCCTCCTGCCTCAGCCTCCTGAGTAACTGGGATTACAGGTGTGTGCCACTATACTAGGCAGAATGACTTTTTAAAGGGCCAAAATATTAATTATAGCATTGACGATATCCTTCTACTATTAAATCAAAAAAATTTTTTTTGTGTTTGTGTGTGTGGTACTGGGAATTGAACTCAGGAACATTCTGCCTCTGAGCTATACCCCAAGCCCTATTTTATTTTTATTTTGAAACAGGGTCTTGCTAGGGTGATAAGAGTCTCACTACTTGCTGAGGCTGCCCTCGAGCCTGCGATCCTCCTGCCTCAGCCTCCCAAGTACTGGGATCACAGGCATGTGCCACCAAGCCAGGCTTAAATCAAAACATTTTTAAATAAGCAAAAAATATTTCACAGTACCATGTAAACTCACACTTAAGGTGGGATATGGAAGGAAACACACCAGGTGTTGTGGACATGGATATTCCCATCAGTATATACCTCGATATGATGTATAATTTATAATACGCCAATAAAGTATAAGAAAGTAATTAAAAAAATAAAAGATATTAAAATTAAAAAATGTCTTCAAGACCATAGAGCATTTCAGATAAGAGCCTAGAAACATAGGAAAAACTAAGAGCAATTGAAATGGCAAATATTTAGATAAATCTAAAAGAATATTAGCAATATAAAATGTTAATGCCTTGTGGGTATTGAAATATAAGTGAATTAGATATTTGTCAGTACATTAGTACAAAATGTAGGAGGGACATAATGTGCGTAAAGGCTCTCATATTGTCTGGGAAGTGATAAAATGAATCAATTTATATTAGAATTAGTAAATTAATGATGAATGTTGTAATCTCTAGAGTAGCTGCATAAGAAATAGTGAAAGCTAACAAACCAACACACAAGAAAAAAAGTGAAGTGGTAAAAGCATATTTAATCTAAAAGAAGACACCAAAGGAGAAAAATGGGAATGCAGAAGAAATCAGATAAATAACAGAGGAGGATTTCATATTTAAACTCATCTATCAGTAATTACATTAAATGTAAATGGATTAAATACTCTACAATTTGAAACTTCTTTGTGGGTAATAAAACCCAATTATAAGTTGAGTGCAGTGGCAGATGCCTGTAAACTCAGTACTTGGGAGACTGAGAGAGGAGGATCACAGGTTCTAGACCAGCCTCAGCAACTTAGTGAGACCCTGTTTCAAAATAAGGGGTGTAGCTCAGGGGTAGAATACCCCTGGCTTCAATTCCCAGTACTACAAAATAACAACAACAAAAACTCAATTATATGCAGTTTGCCCATTTTAGCTATAAGGGCACGGAAAGTTTAAGCAAAACGTTGGAGAAAATGAACATGTGTCCTGCTTGCAGGTTATATGGAATAAAGCTTTTGTGGCTTTTGAGAACACAGCTTTTCTTAATTAGTTGTTTTTAGGGTTGAAGAATTACATCAGATTTGGTTTGTCTTAGGTATATTTGATTGAAATATTTTCTCTGAAATTTCATGTTTATTTCTCTTTATATTAAGCTGAAAAATTTCAGACTTATACAAAAAGTGAAATAATGTAATGATGATGATTTACCCTTCATTTAGTTTCGATGACTTACTAGTACATAGCTACTCTTGCTTTAATTATATTTTCATTTCTGAGTTATTTTGCAACACCAATTCTCAGATATCATATGATTTCATCTGTAACTATTTTAGTTTGTACCACAGAATTTAAGAACTCTTTAAAATAGCATAATACTCATAATGCCTTAAAGAAATGGAAACACCAAGGACTGGTGTTGGGAGGTAATTTACAATGAATATGGACTTTCCTTATGGGGTGATGAAATGTCCCAAAATTATATAATGACAGGATTGCACAACTTTGTGAATGCAGTAAAGTCCATGAATTGTACACAAAAAGGGGTGATTTTTTAAAAAATTGAAATCTCCCTTTTAAAATCGCTGCATTATATTTACACATAATAGTGGGGTTCCTCGTCACATGTTCGTACATGCACATAATAGGGTCAATTTCATTCCCTAGTACCTCCCCTTTCCCTTCTTTCCTCCCTCCCCCTGGTCCTTTCCTCTACTCATTGGTCTCCCTCTTCTTTTCATGAGCCCCCTTCTTTTTTTTCCTCTCCAGATTCTACATATGAAAGAAAACATATGACCCTTGACTTTCTGAATCTGGCTTATTTTGCTTAACATAATGCTCTCAAGTTCCATCCATTTTCTTGTAAGTGATATAATTTCATTCTTTATGGCTGAATGAAACTCTGTTGTGTATACGCACCACATTTTCTTTATCCATTCATCTGTTGATGGGCTCTAGGTCGTTCCATAATTTGACTTTGTGAACTGCACTGCTATAAACATGTATTACTATAGTATGCTGACTTTAATTTTTTAAAAAAGATGAATTTTAAGGTATGTGAATTATATCTCAATTTAAAAATGAAAATTAATTCCTTAATAACCAGATGTGGCATTTTAATTAGACTTTTCACTTAATATTTTACAAATTGCACCCCTATTATGTTATACTATAGAAAGTGTATTTGGAGAATGTCTAGTTTCTATAGATGTGGTTATTTCTAAGAGAGGCAGTGTTTTATTAATAAATAACCTGTTGAGCTGGGCGTGGTGGCGCACGCTTGTAATTCCAGTACTCAAAAGGCTGAGACGGGAGGATCTGGGTTCGTGGCCAGCCTCAGCTACTTAGTGAGGCCCTCTGCAACTTAGACCCTGTTTCAAAATAAAGAATAAAAAATATGGCTGGGGGTGTAGCTCGGAGGTAGAATGTCCCTGGGTTCCATCCCCAGTACCGCAAAAACAACAACAACAACAAAAACCTGTTAATGGCAATATGGGGGAAGGGTAGTACTTTTCTTTATTATAAACTATAATAACTCTACATACTTATAAAGTACATTATTATTTATAAACTATATACTATAACTATACTATTAAATATATAGTTTATATAAATTTATAAATTATTTTTATTAAATCAACATAAAAATAAAATACCTGAGATGTCCATCCACAGATTAATGGATTACAAAATTATGGGCTATACATACAATGGAATTTTACTCAGCCATAAATAAGAACAAAATTATGTCATTTACAGGGAAATGGATGGAACTGGAGAGTATTATGCTAAGTGAGATTAGTCAGTCACAAAAAGTGAAAGGTCAAATGTTCTCCCTCATATGCGGAAGCGAGGGAGAAATCGGAACACAGGAGGGACTCCAGACAAAGGAGGAGAAACCTTAGAGGAATGAAGGAGGGGACCTGAGGGAGATGGGAGGGGGGAGGAAGACTTGAAGAGAGAAACCCCTCAATGGTCATGATGTACATATACAAACTTATCACAGCCAATCCATGTGTTAAGTATGGAAAGGTGGAGAGGGAGAGGGAGTGGGGTGGGAACTGGGGGAGGGCTCACTGAGCGCTGTGTGCATGTATGCCTCTATCACCCTGAACTTCATCAAGATGTATGATTAAAATTCACTAATAAAAAAATAAAGAAAAGCTGGGTGTGGTGGCGCACACTTGTAATCCCAGTACTTGGGAGGCTGAGATCGGAGGATCCAGGTTTGCAGTCAGTTTCAGCTACTTAGTGAGACCCTCTGCAACTTAGACCCTGTTTCAAAATAAAGAATAAAAATAGGGCTGGGGGTGTAGCCTGGAGATAGAATGCCCCTGGGTTCAATCCTTGGTACCGCCAAAAAAAAAAAAAAAGGAATAAAATTGGGAATACATTGGCAAATTTTAAGATGTAATAGGATATATACTTATATAATGCAACATATTTGTTTGTATGGTCCTATAATTAGAAAATCCAAATGAACCAGCAAAAGCACAATATCAAAACTAATGTTAAATAAACAGTATCATTCATTTTCCATGAAAAAAATACCCAAACTGTCTTGAAAATCTACCTTTTAGGAATGACAAGACACATTAGGTATTAAACCTTTTATTTTCCAGTATATCAAACAACACTAGCTATGGATTTTTTGATGCCTCATCCATAATGAAAATTAAGTCATCAATAATTGAAATAGGCTTCCAGCAGTCTTCGATTGTGTACGTTACAGTTTTTGCAATACAGTGATGATGATGACCAATACTGCTATTTACGATATACTGAGCTCATTATGGATCAGGCTCTGTGCTAAGTATCACAAATGCATTAGTACATTGAGTTCTTATGACAGTTCTGGGAGGGAGAATCAGGAAGTGGAATCAACTTTCATACCCTTCCAGACTAGTTAGTGGCAGTTCAGGATTCAGTCTGTGTCTTCTGCTTCCGAGCCTAGATATTAACTACAACACCATGTGACCAGCTCTACTGTGAACAGCCTACCAGTTTTCCAACTTCAGCCAGCAGGAAACCTTTCGCCTTTTGTCATGAGTTAGCATGGAACAAGGAAAGACATTTTGTCTAAATGCCAGTTTTTCCCATGTGTTATATCTAGTGCTGGGGTAAAAGCGTTGCAGGATGTGGAGGGCTATTAAAGTTTTATTTATTTTTTAGTGTTTTGATGTGTGCTATATAAACACATTTTTATGAAGTGCTTTTATGTTCTTGCCCAACTCAACTTCTGACAAAAGCCTATATCTATGTATTTCACCCAATAAAGTATCAGTAGCTTTTAGCTGGTTTTTATTATTTTGCTAATCCATTGCTTTTAGTTTTTAAAGCCACTAGAAATAGAGAATAAAATAAAACTCTCTTTCTGAGTGGTTGTATTCTGTAAGAACGTTTTAGTTTCACTTTTAGGCTGGCCCTTCTTGTTTTGCTGTGAGAATTTTTGGATTTAGTTATAGGCATCTTCTGCAGGTTACAGCCTGGGGGACATACTTCATGCTTGGCATGAAGTATCCTGGTCACAGCATCAGCAGGGACATGAAACCCAATAAAAGCCCAACCCAGTCCTATGCCCAATGTAAAAACCCTGCTACATAGCTCAAAGAAAAAACAGAGCTTCTATGTAGGGCTATGTGTTCTAGAAGTTTACTGTTGGACTTCATAGCACAAGTAATTATTTCTACTTACCTTCTTACACCCAACTTTTTTTTCCCATGATTTTTTTGGGCAAATTGAAGTATTTTTCAAAGAAAAATATATTATTGCTTATTGAGAATTTACGTTGTACCCATCTGTTTTGAAAGTTTGCCCATACCATAGGTCTACAGAGTTTTTGTATAAAGGGCCAGATATATATTTTAGGATTTATATGCTAGAAATCTTGAAATCTTAAAAGCAAATAAATTATCCATAATAAATTATCTGGTCTCTTATCTCTCTAGTCTAACCTCATCCATTTCTTATAACCTTCCAAATGCATATGTTGAAACCCAAGCCCCTAAAGTGATAGTATTTGTAGATGGGGCCTTGGGGGATAATTAGAAATGACAGTGATCTGGGTGTTGAAGAATTTAGGGGAGAGAGAAGGAGGGATAATGCGAGCTATAATCCAGTGACACAAGGCTCAAAACTCATTGTTCTTTTGTTTGATAAACAGGAGAAAATGGAAAAAAAATTGTCTGGAAGCCAAAATAGAAAGCAAACAGAAAATCTTCCCACTTTCACATACCCAGTGGTTGGGAGGTGTAGGAGAAAAGTGATCCACCATTTGAGAGGTCATAAGGGAACTTGTGTCCTCAGGAGAGAGCCAGGTCTTAAATACAGAGTGAGAGTGAAAAGAGGAAAGTGATGTCAAGAGAAGAAGTTGATGATCTAAGCCTGGCCCTTGAGGTTTCAAATTGGAGGCAGTGGAGAGGGGGAGGTGAAAGGGAGGTTGTGCAGAGCTGTTTGAGAATTACACTCTCCTATACTAAGTAGAGGAGGTTAAGTAGTGATCTGGGAGTCTGGTGGGGGTGTTCCCGGTGGTAGTTGTCCAATCAAAAAAATAGTGAGATTCAACATGGTGGAAGACCACTTTCACTTAACATGATGTTCTTTAGTTCCAACCATTTTGTTGCAAACAATAGGATTTCATTCTTTATGGCTGAGTGGTACTGCATTGCATATATGTACCACATTTTCTTTGTCCATTCATCTGTTGGTGAGCACTTAGACTGATTCCATGTATTAGCTATTGTGAAAAATGCCACAGTAAACAGGGGTGTGTAGATATTTCTTTGGTATAATGATTTCAGTTCCTTTGGCTATATACCCAGAAGTGAGATAGCTGGATCATATGGTAGGATCTATTTTTAGTTTTTTGAGGACTCTTCGTACTGTTCACCATGATAGCTCTGTGAATATAGATTCCCACCAATAATGTTTAAGAGTATCTCTCTTTCCACAGCCTCACCAGCATTTGTTTTTATTATAATTATTGTTGTTATTATTATTATTTATCTTTTTTATTATAACTCTTCTAAATGGGGTAAGTAGTTTTGATTTGTATCACCTGAATGACCAATGATACTGAGCATTTCCCCATGTATGTGTTGGCCATTTCTTCTCTTGAGAAGTATCTATGCTGCTCATTTCCCCGTTGTAAAACTGGATTATTTAGGGGTATTTTTTGTTAAATTTCTTGAGTTTCTTATATGTTTTGGACATTAACCCTTTGTTAGATAATTAGTTGGCAAATATTTTCTCCTATTCTGTAAGTTGTCTCTTCACTCTGTTGATTATTTCTTTTGCCATGCAGAAGCTTTTTAATTTGATAAAATTCTTTTTGTCAATTTTTCTTTTACCTTTGCTTTTTGGGTCCTGTACAGAAAATCATTGCTTGTACCAAAGTCTTGAAGTATTTCCCCTATGTTTTCTTCTAATAATTTTATGTCTTACATTTAGGTCTAGGTCTTTGATCCATCTTGAGTTGATTTTTTTTTCGGTACTGTTTTTTTTTTTTTTCAGTACTGGGGATTGAACCCTCTGAGTTACATCCCGAGCCCTAGATTTTATTCTTTATTTTGAAACAGGGTCTCACTAAGTTGTGGAGGGCCTCACTAATTAGCTGAGGATGGCCATGAACCTGTGATCCACCTGTCTCAGCCTCACAAGTACTGGGATTACAAGCATGTGCCACCACACCCAGCTCTTTGAGTTGACTTTTTATACAGGTTGAGAGGTAGGAATCAAGATTTAGTCTTCTGTGAATATTCATGTGGATATCCAGTTTTTCCAGGACCATTTATTGACAAGGCTGCCATTTCTCTAATGTATGTTTTTTATACCTTTGTCAAGAGTCAGTTGTCTGTAGCTGTGTGGATTTATTTTTGAGATATCTGTTGCTGTTCCATTGGTTTAGGTGTCTGATTTTTACCAATACCATGCTGTTTAGTTACTATAGCTTTGCAATATGTCTTGAAGTTAGGAATTGGGATGCTTCTAGATTTGTTCTTTTCACTTAATATTGCTTTTGCTATTTGGAGTCTTTTGTGCTTCAATATGAATTTTAGGATTTTTTCTAGTTCTGTGAAGAATGTCATTGACATTTTACTGGGAATTGCATTAAATCTGTAGATCACTCTGGGTAGTGTGAACATTTTAACAATATTAATTCTGTTCATGAACATAGAAGGTCTTTCTATATTTTAGTGTCTTCTTCCATTTCTTTCATTAGTGTTTTGTAATTTTCATTATAAAGGTCTTTTACTTCCTTGGTTAATTTTACTTCTAGTTATTTTATTATTTTTGTAATTATTGTGAATAAGGTCATCTTTGATTTCTTTCCCAGCAAAGTAGTTATTGATATATAGAAACTACTGAATTTTGTATGTTGATTTTGTATCCTTCTATATTTCAGTGATCAATTCTAATAGTCTTTTATTGCAGTCTTTAGTTTTTTCTATAGATAGAATTATATCTGCAAGTGGGGATAGTTTGATTTCCTACCTATTCATATGACTTTTATTATCATATAAATCCTATATTATGTTGAGATATGATCCTCCTATAACCAGTGTGTTCAGTACTTTTATTATGGAGGGATGTGGAATTTTATTAAATGATTTTTCTGCATCTGTTGAGATGGCCATATGATTTTTATCCTTTATCCTGTTCATGTGTTATGTTACATTTCTTGACTTGCATATGTTGAACTATACTTGCATCCCTGAGATGAAACCATCTTGATCATGGTGTATGATCTTCTTGATGTGCTGTTGAATTAGATTTGTGTTTTGTTGAGAATTTCATATCTTTGTTCATCCAGGTTATTGATCCATAGTTTTCTTTTTTTGTTGTATCCTTGTCTGGTTTTGATAATGACATAATGGTAGCTTCATCAGATTAATATGGAAGGGCTTCCTCCCTTTCAATTCTATGGAATAGTTTGAGAAGAGTTAGTACTTATTTAAAAGTTTGGCAAAATTCAGCAGTGAAGCTCTCCAGTCCTGGACTTTTCTTTGTTGGGAGACTTTATTACTGAATAAATCTGATTACTTATTATGGTCTATTCAGTTGTTTTGTGTCCTCATTTAGTCTAGGTTTTCAAATTGGTCAGCATATAGTTTTCATAATAATCCTTTATAATCCTTTTTATTTCTGTGGTACTGATTGTAAAGTCTCCCTTTTTACTTCTAATTTTATTTATTCGGGTCTTCTCTCTTTTTCTTTATTAGTCTAGCTAAAGATCTGTTGATTATTTCCTTTTAAAATCCAACTCTATTTCATTGAGTTTTTGTTTTTTTTTTAGTTTCTATTTTATTTCTGCTCAGTCTTTATTTTTTCCTTCTAATTTTGGTTTTGGTTTTTTCTTTTCTAAATACTTGAGATGTATTGTAAGGTTATTTATTTGAAATATTTCTGTAATTTTATTGCTATGAACTTTCCCCTTAATACTGCTTTTTTATATCCCATAAATTTTAGTGTGTTATATTTCCATTTTCATTTGTTTGCAAAAATTTAAAATTTTTCTTTTTGATTTCTTTGATCCATTGTTCACTCAAAATTATGCTGTTCATTCTCCATGAATTTGCATTATTTCTAAAATTTCTTTTGTTGTTGACTTTTAGTTTTATCCCATTATGATCAGAAATGACACAGGACAGGATTTCAGTTTTTCAAAATTGTTAAGACTTGTTCTGTGGCCTAATCTATGGTCTGTTCTCAAGAATGTTTCATATGTTGATGAAGAGAATGTGCATTTTCAAACTATTGTATGGAATGTTCTGTAAATGTCTTAAGTCTTTTGATCTATAGTATAATATAACTCTGATGTTTCTTTAATTTTCATCTGGATGATTTTTGCCCATTGATAAAAGTGGGGTGTTATAATAGTCCCTTATTATTGTTTTAGAGCCTTTCTCTCCGATTAGGTCGAATAGTGCTTGTTTTTAAAAATTGGGTGCTCCAATATTAGGTGCATATAGATTTAAAACAGTTATATCTTATTGTTGAATTAATCCCTTGATCATTATATAATGATCTTCTTTGTCTCTTCTTAGAGGTTTTATTTTAAAGTTTATTTTGTCAGATATAAATATAGGTACTCCTGCTTGCTTTAGCTTTCCATTTGCTTGGGATATCATTTTCCACCCTTTCACTTTAACTCCATGGGTTTCTTTACTGTTAAGGCAAGTTTCTGGTGGGAGCACATATTTTTGTATGTTTTTTGTTTTGTTTATGGCATTTGTTTGTATGTGTTGTTCCATTCATCCAGTCTGTATATTTTAATTGGAAAATTTACTCCATTTGCATTCATGGTTATTAGTCTATTTGGGATCTTATAAGGCTTCTGTAAATGGATGTCCATATTTTTCCAAAGATTAAGAAAGCTTTCTGCTATTATTTTATTGGATAAAATAATAACTTTTCTCTTTATCTTTGGGTATTCTGAAAATGAGGACATTTGTGCATTTAACGGTGTGCCAAAAGTCGTGAATGTGCTTTTTTTCCTTCTCTTTCTTTCTCCATCAATCATCTGCCCCTCTCTTCATCTGACTGAAATATTTCAAGAAACCTATCTTTAATTTCAGATATTTTTCTTCCACTTATTCTAGCCTCTTTTGAGGCTTTCAACTATATGTTTTATTTGACATATTGAGTTCTTTATTTCTAAGATTTCTATTTAAGTCTTTTAAAAATTTCTATCTCTTTGCTGAATTTCTCATTCATATTCTCTGTGTTTCTAATTTCCTTTAACTATCTGCATTCTCTCAGGTCTCATCAAGCATTTTTATAATTATTTTTTAAAATTCATAGACATTTCATCCATACTGATGCTTTTGGGATCCGTTGGTGTAGAGTTATTACATTCTTATGGAGGTGCCACATTGCCTTTTTGTTATATATATATATATTTCTTGTGCTCCTACATTGAGATTTGTGCATCTTTGGGATCAGACATCTCCATCACTTTCACAGGGTGACCTTTTTAGTACATGGCTTCCTCCTGAAGATGTATCTGGGGGAGTTGGTTTGTCATGTGCTATAATGTAGTCTCTTTATAACTTCTTTGATTGTAATGAATGATTTTGGGCCACACAAGAGTGGAGACACTCTAGTGTCTCAGACAGGTGTGGTTCAGAGAGCATAGGTGTGGGGTGCTCACTGTGTGGCTATTCCCACAATGGAGTGGTGTCTCTATGAGGTGCTGGGGGTTCTCTTGGGCACTGCTAACTAACATTCACTCTGATGATAACAAGAGTTTCTGGCATTGGCAGCTCCAGCAGTGGTGAGGGCCCTGAAGGACTTGTCCTCCAAGCAGTCAGTGGTGTGGGCCCAGACGCTGAATAAGAGGGATCAACAGGAACCATAGCATCCCCTCTGTGATGCGCATGCCCAAGTGCTGATGGTAGTGCATGTTCAGATGAGGTATAAAGATGGTGTCTTAGTAAACATTATCACCACTATAATCCAAATAACTACCATACAACTTAGAGGAAGGAAGATTTATTGGTGTACAGTTTTTTGGAAATTTCAGGATTTAGTCTATGTGAGGCCAGAGTCTGCAGAGCTCAGGATGTGGTGGCAAGAAGCAGAGAGAGGGAAAGAGTAGGGCTCTGCTCTCACATCATGGGGGCTGGAAGCAAGAAAGAGCAAAAGCAAGAGAATTCAAAGACAAAAGCACAGTCCCTAAGACCACACCCCCAGGGACCCACATTTTCTAGCCACACCCCACCAGCCTAAGTTACCACCCAGTAAATCCATCACAATGGATTTATCCACTGATAGATTACAACCTTCATGACTTAATTACATCAACTCTGAATATTAATACATGAGCTTTTCACAGGACATGTTATATCTAACCACAATAGATAGTGTGGTGGCAAAAAGTACATAGATGGGATGACAGTAGGAACTGTGGTGTCCCTCTCTGCTGATGACAGCACAAGTGCAGAATGAGACTGCAGCTGGTGCTAGGCTAAGTGCCTCTGGACCCTCTTTGGTTGTGCACACCCAGGGGTGAGATCCTAGCTGGAGCCCCTCACTCCTACTGTAGCACATGTCCAGGGGTAGGATGACAGCCGGAGCCATGGAGTTGCTCAAGGCCCCTCGGTGTGCCCTGTGGGGCCTTGCAGTGACAGTGGAAAGCATAGTGATCCCTCCCCACCCTGTCAGAAACAGGTGCCTGACTACGGTCCAGTTGAGGGGAGTGGGGAGGCAACAGGAACCTCTAGTCCTGGCACTGACCCAAGTCCATATATGCGCGGCCACACCTCTGGTTTCAGGGCAAATGATGTGACCTGGTTCTCAAGGACAGCGCCCTCTGCTCCCCTCCATGTCGCAACATGTGTCCCCAACAATGCAGGGCACCCAGAGGGTTCAGGCCACAGTCATCCTGCTGGGTGAGCTTCATTTTGTAAGGCACTAATATAGAGTAGTGGAATATGTATGGGTTCCAAGACGAAGGAATATACAGGGGGTTCTGACCCCAGAGCAGGCCAAACTCAGACAGTAGCTCAGGGGTTTGTTTTGTGGGGGATGGTGTAAGATTCTTTTGCAAATCCAGGATATTGTACAGTGTTCAGGTTATTTATTTCAACAGGTTGCAAGTCTGTGAGGATCATGAAACATTTCAGTAACTAGGAACTTCAATATCTGTACTGACAGAGTTTGCCAGGGTTCTCAATTTCCCCCTTACCAAGGTGAAGGGGTGACCCTTCTCCCTGGGCTGTGGATCAGGGATGACAGATGCCAGGATAGCTTTGTTTCTTTCTATACTCTTGTCCCAGGTCTTTAGATCTTACAAGGTTCCAGTCTTTTTCTTGCTGGTGTCGAGTTTCTCCTATGGCCACTCATCTCAAAATGCCGCATGCCATGTTACTCCAGCTTTCTTTTGTGGATGAGGTGGTGAGCACTGGGTGCCTCTATTCTGACATCTTGGGTCCTCTCAAGGGAACTTTTGATACTGACAGGCAAGCATACTTTACTTTCTTAGTTCTTTCCCTTTTTGATTTTCTACATAATTCTTCTATATTTTGTCTTCCTCTTTAAAAAATTCCAAACCTAGCCAGGCCTGGTGGTGCACCCCTGTAATCCCAGTACTTAGGATGCTGAGACAGGAGGATCGCAGGCTTGAGGCCAGCCTCCACAATTTAGTGAGACCCTCAGCAACTTAGCAAGAATCTGTTTAAAAAATAAAACAGGGCTGAAATTGTATCTTGGAAGTAGAATGCCCCTGGATTCAATCCCCAGTAGCAAACAAACGAAACAGAGAATACCCTAACTTCCATACCTCCTCCTCCATCTTCACTCTTAATGATAAACTTGTGCCTATTCTGCTGAAGGAAGTGATGCAAGAGAGGAAATTTTCTACCCGTTTCCTTGTCACATCTTCTCACTTAGCAGCTTTGCCATCCAGCTTTGTACTCTGCCTTCCTGACTGTGACCAAGGACGAACTGTCCACTCTCCTATCTGACACCATCCTTCCATTTCTAGATTAGATCCAATTGCTTCTCACCTACCTGAGGACATTGATACGATGCCTCCCTCTCCCCTACATCCTTAAGTTTCATCTCTCCTGGGTCCTCCCTACTGCTCTGGTTAGCATTCTTACAGCTATAATCTAAAGGATTGACCATGCAACTTAGAGGAAAGACTATTTTTTTTTGAGGTACTGGGGATTGAATGCAGGAGCGTTCTACCTCCGTGCTACGCCCCCGGCCCTATTTTTTATACTTTTTATTTTGAGACCGGGTCTCACGAAGTTGCGGAGGGCCTCACTAGGTAGAGAGAGAGAGAGAGAGAGAGAGAGAGAGACAGACAGGGAGAGAGAGAGAGAAAGAGAGAGACAGGGAGAGAGAGAGAGAGAGCTGAGGCTGGCCGTGAACCCGGATCCTCCGGTCTCCGCCTCCCAAAGTACTGGGATTACAAGCGTGCGCCACCACACCCGGCTGGAAAGAAGATTTTTTTTACTCACAATTTAGTCCATGTAAGGCCAGGGACCATGTAAGCCCAGGGCATGGTGGCGGGAAGCAGAGACAGGGAGAGCACATGGGCTGTGCTCTTCACATCAGGGAGGCTGGAAGCAAGAGTGAGATCAGGAGGAGGAGGAGGAACCATATATAATCCCCGAGGCTGCACCCCCAGTGACCCACCTTCTCTAGCCACACCCTGCCGGCCTAGGCCACTACCCAGATAAATCCATTAGAATTACAACCCTCATGACTCAATTCCATCAACTCCAAACACCAGCTTATGAGCTCGCCAAGGGGCCATTCTATATCTAAACAGAGCAATCTCCCCCTAGCCCCTGAAGAGCTCACGCCTAGCTCAGAATGCAAAATGCATTTAGTCTTCTCCAAGAGTTCCCAAAGTCTTAACAGTTCCAGCATCACTGAAAAGTCTCAAAGTCCAAACTCTCCTCTGAGACTCAAGGTCAACTCTTGTGAGCCCTTGTAAAAGAAGGTCAAAATAAAAAGCAAGTTACATGTGTCCAATATATAATGGCAAAGAATAAACATTTGCATTCCCAAAGGGAGGAATAGGGCCATAGGAAGAAGGGATGGGGCCAAAAGAGTAACAAAATCGGGCAGGGCGGGCAGTTGATTTTACAGCTCTACTTGTAGCATCCATGGCACATGGTGGTGAGAAGCGATCTCCAAGGGTCCTTGGCAGCCCCTCCCTTGCAGCCTGGCTGATTGCAATGGGCGGTTTACTGAATCTTCCAGCCTGGCTCCAAGGCTGGCAGCTTGTAGCCTTTCTTCGTGGTCATTCCACATTTCTGGTGTTTCTAAATCTCGGGTTTCTTTCTAGCAACCTCGGTTTTACTCTCACATATTCACAAATTGCCCCATTTGGGCCTTTTTTCAGGGATTCTGCCCCTGCCACATGTTGGCTGGTTTCCCAGGCCTTCCTTTGAAATCTGGGGGGAGCCTCTATGGCCCCCTTTTTTCAGCAAAGCCAGCATTTCATGAGCACTGAGATGGTCTGCCAACAGAAAAGGTAGTTATGCCCTTTTTAATCATTACCACTGGGAACTTTTTAATTACATCCACTGGACCAGCTCCATCCAGGTCACAACTGGGCCCACGTCCATCTGGGCCACCCCTGGCCCCAACTTTATCTGCTGCCTCCATCATGGCCATCACTGGCCCCACCTCCATCATGGCCACAGCTTCCTCCTTCCTTTCAGCCATCTTCCTTCCTTCCATGACATCATCTCTTTGGGCCCCAGCTTTACACAGGCCTTTCTGGCCAAACTGCAAAGTCTCTCTGCTTTACTCTCCACCCCAGAAATTTGGTGTACAATTCGCTGAGTGTGACCATCAATATCCATAATGCAGTTTGGATATTTTGCTATTTTCAGATTTCTTCCACCAATTTATTAATCATTCCATCATTAAATTCAGCCTCACACAAAGTTTTAGGACATGGGCAAAATGCAGATAAGTTCTTTGCCAAAGTGTAAGAGATGTGGCCTCTACTCCATTTTCCTATGGAGTCCATCCAAAATCTCCTGAGCAGTCTCTGCTGTCCACCTTTCTAGACACATTCTGGCTCTTCCAATTTCCTCTCACAAATCAGTTCCAAAGAGTCACAATCAACATGGTTAGACTTAGATATAGCAGCAACCCCACTTTCCTGGTACAAAATTCTGTATTAGTCAGGGTTCACTAGACTAACAGAACACCCAGGACATGTATATGATAAAAGAGGATTTATCAGATCAGCTTACAGTCCAAAGCAGTGTAGTCCCAAGTTTCTGACTGCACATGGAAACCCGGAGGAACCAACAGCTGGTTGAGCAATCCAAGAGCTGGAGTCTCAGAATTGGAGCGACCACTAATTCAGTCCCAGTCCAAGATGGAAAGGCCAGGAAACTCTCCAGAGAAATGATGGTAAAAGTCCAGTTAGAAGAGCTGGAGGCCGATATCTCAGATGAGAGCAGATGTGCTTTCTTCAGGAGGAACCACTCATGCATTCATGCAGCTTTCTCCTTCTTTTATCCAGGTCTTGTACCTATCAGCACCATGCTACCTACATTCAGTGAAGGACTTCCCCTTTAATCTGTGGTTACATAAACTAATCTCTCATCACACCCAAAGTCACATAATCTTAGGTGTTTCATGGTCTAGTCAAGTTGACAATCCAGACTAACCATCACACCTACTAACGGTGGAATAGGCAATTTCTCGTGTGTGTGTGTGTGTGTGTGTGTGTGTGTGTGTGTGTGTGTTACTGGGAATTGAACCCAGGGCTTCACACATACAAGGAAAGGGTTCTACCACTGAGCTATATCCCCAGCCCTTTTTTTAAATTTTAGTTTTGAAGCAAGATCTCTCTGAGTTGTCCATGCTGGTCTCAAACTTGTGATCCTCCTGCCTCAGCCTCCTGAGTAGTTGGGATTATAAGTGTGCACTACTATACCTTGCTTGTTTCTTCTATCTTTAAAAGAAAAGTTTTCTTGACCCTCTCTCTGCATTTCTCTGTCAAGTACATTCCATTTTTGTTCACCTGTATACCAAAATTCCCTGGAAGAATCAATACATGTCTCCAGATTTTTGTTGTTGTTTTCATTCATTTTCAAACCCATTCCCAAGAGGCCTTTCTTTCAACATTCTACTAGAACAGTGACCAGTGATTGACGACCTCCATTTACTAATTGAATGTTCACTTCTGATTACTTACTAGCAATATTTTATACAATTTATCACTATCCCACTCTTTTTTTTGTATTGGGGATTGAACCCAGGGGCAGTCTACCTCTGAGCTATACCTCCATCCATTTTTAGTTTTTATTTTGAAACAGAGTATTGTTAAGTTGCTGAGACTGGCCTTGAACTTGTGATCCTCCTGTCTCAGCCTCTCAAGTACTAGGCTTACAGGCATGTACCACCATACCCGGCAATCACTACCCTCTTCTTAAAACTCTTCCAAAAGCCAGGCATGGGAAGCTGAGACAGAAGGATCACAGGTACGTGGTCAGCCTCAGCAACTTAGTGAGACCCTGTTTCAAAGTCAAAAATAAAATAGGGCTGGGGGTGTAGCTTGGAGGTAGAATGCCCCTGGGTTCATTCCTCAGTACCACACACACATAAAAAAATTTCAACCCTTCATTTGGTATCTGAAATATCATCCTTTCCCCTCCTACCTGAAAGATTGCTATTTCTGGCTTATTTTTTCATTTCTCCTCATCTTCCAAATGTTGATATAGCCCAAGACCCACTTCTTGGACCTCTTTTTTTCTCTGTCTACGTCCAATTCCCTGTATTTTCACTCAAAGTTCCAGATACAATCCATTAGTTGATTACTCCCAATTTACATTCCAAGTCCATTCTTTGCCATTGTACTATGTGCTGGTCTATACAGTTGTCAACTTAACTTCTGTATTTGATGCCCAACCAAAATTTAAAGTTAAAAAATCCAAAACTGAATTAATTCCAACCTTTTTTTATCATTTTATTGATTTCCTTGCACAACATGTAAGTGTTAAGTAATCAAGGGCCTAGATTTTTGCCTATGATCGGGCACTGTGTCATGTATGTAGAAGCTCATTTCTGGTCTCTGCTGTTAATATTTAAAATTTTATATAGAAGATGTGTCCTGGGCCAGTAGTGCTCTCCCACTGGCCTTTCTCCCTTCTCCCTTCAGGAATCCTGAGTTTTATCTGGGCTCAGTGCAACACCACAGGAGGAATAGTGTTCTCAGACACCACATCATCCCTAGAGGCTTCCACTCAAGCCTATTTGAGAGTGAAATGAACTATCTTGGTTAAGCTTCTGGTAAATTTTGCCACAATCAAATCAACATTTTAATTATGGAGATAAGAACTTAAGCAAGTGAATGATACAATTTCTTCAAAACATGAAAGATGGCAGGTGGGGGGAAAATCTGGAGCTAGCCAGGTTGCTTGGTAGAGCTAAATGGCTGGTACCAGACAAGACCAAGATGTGGGCACCTGATGCATCATACAGCTGTGACCTGCCTGATGACATTAACATTTAGACTGCATTTGAGCTCAAGTCTGTTACTGGGATTTGCAGTTTTTCAATGTTCATAAGCCAAGCGTTTCTTTAAAAATTGTTGTTAGTAGCATATGAGACCTTATTTTTTCACAAATCTTATGTACAACTGGAATATATTGTATCCTAAAAGAAAATCTGCTCTGAATGAATGGGGGTCATATTCTATTTCTTCCTAACCCTGTGTGTGGGCTCTGCTATAAAACAATTTTTAAGTGATTTAGCTGTTCTAAGCTCCTTACTTAATAGGTGGGGAAACTTAACCAGAAATATTTCATTTACCTCCCTTGGCCTTGGGTTCTTTGTATTTAAAACAATAAGCGTGAACTTATTAATTTCTGAAGTCTCTTCCCCTAAGCACAAGGTAGCATGTGCATATACAGGAAGGTGGCTTGTGTGTATATATATATATATGTATATGTATATATGTGTGCATGTGTGTGAGTGTGTGTGTATACTTGTTTTCATACACACACACACACACATATATGAGTGTCTTGATCAATTACTGTGTGGTAGTATGAAAGAACACAGGCTTTGCATTGTGTCATTATCTGGTCTGCAAGACACATTTAATTTCTGATGTTCTAGCAATTACAGGGAAACTATTTCAGAACAACATTGACTTTGTTATGAACCTGACTTCATGTATATTTGATAACAGAAACACAGTTGATTTTACATATCCTGATTCCATTTAGTTTGCTCACCTTCCCAGTGGAGAAGCCAGAGTAGATATTCCTCTCCTTTCACAGGTGAAGAAACTGATGGTAACTGCTTTTCCCAAAGTCTCCCAACTATCAAATATAAGAGCAATGACTGAAATCCAGGTCCAGTGCGCTTTATGACAACTTTTATTAAGTAAGAAGACATAATAGTGTGAATGAATTCACCCCAGGCTTTATAAGTAGTTACAGATCAGGCCCAACTCATTGCAGGGTGCTCCCCTACACACATACTATTATTAGCAAATAAACGTAGTGCCTGTGTGTACCCAAAGGTGAAGGGGATGGTAGAAAGTGAAACAGTTGTTCCATCTGGGCATAGATACTTGGCTTCAGAGAATAGCATCAGGAGGCATTTGTTAGATGTTACCATGGAGCAAACAGTTAATTAGAAAAAATAAATTCCTAGCGCCGGGCGTGGTGGCGCACGCTTGTAATCCCAGTACTTTGGGAGACGGAGACCGGAGGATCCGGGTTCGCGGCCAGCCTCAGTTCTCTCTCTCTCTCTCTCTCTCTCTCTCTCTCTTTCTCTCTACCTAGTGAGGCCCTCTGCAACTTCGTGAGACCCAGTTTCAAAATAACGTATAAAAAATAGGGCTGGGGGTGTAGCATGGAGGTAGAATGCCCCTGGGTTCAATCCTCGGTACCGCAAAAAAAAAAAAAAAAGAAAAAATAAATTCCTGTTTAAGGAGAATTTGGTAGAAGATAGTGAGACCCTATGTTTTATTGAATATTCAGACTGGTACTTGTAGCATCCAGCCTTCTCCGTTGTCTTCATAACTCTGATATATTGAGGATGACCGGAAAAATTAATCTGTGGCCATTTCATCTGTCTCCTTTTAAAAAGAAAGGCCATTGAACCTTAAACTATATTAAGCATTAAATTTTTATGGTCAGATTGAGATTCTGCACAAATACAGTTAATTAAATTTGTAGATGATCTACTGTCTGGATTTATATGGGAGCCCTTGATTGAAAATGAACTATAAAACACATGTTGAATGAGCATCACCCAGCCTCCACATGCCAGGCCGCTGCTTCTGGAGAAAATGGCCTTCATATCCTGTCTCATCACAGGAGCTTGTGTCAGCCACTGAAGAGTCGAGAGCAGGGCATCTCCCAGCTCCCTCTCCTCTGCCTGACCTCTGAGTGTTGCCACCTTCCAACAGGGTTGAGTGAAGACTTCTCTTTTCTCACTCTCCCCTACATGATTGTCCATATGTTGTCTAGTAGACACTTCAAAATGATGAGTTTGAAGCAGGACTTTGGGGTTTTCTAGCCCTGAAAATTATTACCTTCCACTCTTACCCATTTTAGGAGATAGGTCCACCCATAATGATGATCAAGCTCCAAATTTGAGAATTACTTAATTCTCCTTTTTTCACATACCCCCGATCAAATTCATCAGCAAGTCCTATTCTGGTAACCTTCTAGAGTATTTTCTCCATTGGTATTTTCTCTGTCTCACATTGAGGCTATCCTGGTCCAGAGGTCTCCCCAAGCAGATAAATCACTTTCATGTAGAGGAGAGATGTGTTCCCTTGGGGTGGACAAGTTCTCCAAAGACTCCCCTTTCTAGTCTAAATTAGCCTTTTGTCAAATTGGGTCACAGCGCTTGCAAGATGGATGAGGGCTAGGTTTCCACCCCATTGGTCCCAGGGTTGGGCATGCATGGCTGAACTCATACACCACACCCCTGCTTCTCTACATTGCCAGTACCTCTTATCTGGTCCACCCCCGTCTAATCTTCTCCCAAGGCATGTACTTGTCTCCAGTCTTGTTCCTCTGTATTCCTTTCTGCATACTCTAATAACATTGATCTTTTCAAAGCATAGATCAGATAGTTCTTTTCCCTGAATAAAACCCTTCCATGCTTCACTGTTGCATGAAATACAAAACCCAGATTCCTAACTGTGGTTACAAGGCCCCCCATGACCAACAGTTTTCCCCACTGTTCCTCTGCCCTGGTCACTCTGGCCTCCTTTCCAGTCTTGAACCTGCCAGTTTCTTCCTGCCTGAGGGACTCCACACATCTCTAGAAGGTTTGCTCTTTCTCAGCATCCACGTTTCAATTTAAATGTCACTTTTAGTGGAGCCAGGGAGGTGGTCTAGAGGAAGGGGAGAGAGAGAAGGTTCAGTGAAGGAAGCACTTCCATCGACATGATGTACATATGTGAGAATACCAATGTCAATCTCAATACCCTGTATGGAGAAGGGGGGAAGTGTGGAGGGAGCTGGAGGAAAGCCCACCAAGTGCTGTGTGCATGTATGTCACTGTCACTATGAACTACATTATGATGTGAGACTATAATGCACCAATAAAATATAAATAAATAAATATTACTTTATTTTTCTTTTAAAAAAGTCACCTTTATACAGAGGCATTCCATAACCTACTTCTCTAAAATTGATACACCTAATACCCCACCTCCATCAGTCTCCTTGTTACACTCTTATCCAGACTTACTTTTCTCCATAGTTTTTATTGCAATCTGAAATGGGTTCATTTATTATCTACTTCTCCCAGAATATGAAACTCTCAGGATGCAAGTAAGTTATCTGAATTCTTCATTGTTGTGTCCCTAGCATGGCTTAAGGGTGCTTGGCACATGGTAGGCACTCCATATAGACTACTGATTGAATGAGTGAGGATGGAGTCAGGGCACTGAGATAAGGACCAGTGAGAGAGGATAATGATATTCAGTAGGTATATTGGGGGAAAGTTGTTTGTTTGCTTATTTATTTTGCAGCACTGGGAATTGAACCCAGGGGCATTCTACCTCCAAGCTACACCCCCAGCCCTATTTTCATTCTTTATTTTGAAACAGGGTCTCACTAAGTTGTGGAAGGCCACACTAAGTAGCTGAGGCTGGATGTGAACCTGTGATCCTCCTGTCTCAGCCTCCCAAGCACTGGGATTACAAGCATGCAGCACCACACCAGGCAAAGTTGTTTAAAAGTATATATTCAGTCAGGTGTGGTGGTGCATGCCTGTAATCCCAGTACGTGGGAGGCTGGGATAGGAGGATTGACACAGCCTGGAGGCCAGCCTCAGCAACCTAGTGAGTCTTAGTGAGACCCTATTTAAAAAAAATAAAGAAAGAAAGGTGGGGTGTAGCTCAGAGGTAGAATGCCCCTGAGTTCAATCCCCAGTAACACACACACACACACACACACACACACACACACACCCCACACGTATTCATAAGGCAAATTTGAAAATATTTCAACTTTACTCCCATCCTTTTTCTGTAGACTTTTGTTGTTGAGTCAAGAAAGTTGAATGGGGCTTGTTTGTGTGTGAGCTGAGTTACTAGTCTGCAGGAGAATCTGACTGCGGAAGGGTGTTGAACACCTCTCCCAAGCACAGAGCAAGGCTGTGTTATTGAGGGCACTTTCTGCAGGGCAGCCTGGTGCAGGGTGGAGCCTCTGGCTGCCATTTGCTTTCCAGGCACAGGTGAGCTGAGCAGCATTGTTTAACCTTTAGGAAGCTGTGTATGAAATTTACATTAGTGGGGTGTTGCTGTTCAGTTACAATCCATTTATCCCGTGAATATCAATGTGGCCATTTGCTCGGAGAAATCATCTTCTTTCTGTCAAGAGGAGCTGAGGAATCCATAAAAATGTGTAGGAGATAGGAAAGAGAATCTTAGTTTCCTCTAAGATTGTTGGGAGACAATGATTAGGGAGCAAAGTGAACTGTGTACCCTGAAGAAAGCTTCCAGGGACCCCATGCAAATCTTTCTTTTCTATCCCCAAGGATGACTTGGAATAAAAATTTAGCTTTATTTATTTAAAAGTCATGGAGCCATGCCAAGAGTAGGCACTTCATAAACACCAGCCTAAATTGTTTCATATTTAAGAATGCTTGCTATAAAAGGAAACTCAGCCACAAATTGAGAAGAAATGTGAATACGAAATTGCATGTCATGCAAATATGAAATTACATTATTACATGTGAGTATGAAATTACTGTGTCACCTTAAATCCACAGTTTTTCATTACAGACTTTATAAACTTTTGTTTGAGTAGACATTGATGACCAGAAAGGAATTATGTTTCGTTTCTTCTTTAAAAATAATCATCTTTATTTTTCATAGGATTTTTAGGTTTATATAAAATTGAGCAGACATAAAGAAGAATAAAATTATGTCATTTGCAGGAAAATGAATGGAAATAGAGAATAATATGGTAAGTGAGATTAGTCACAAAAAGTAAAAGGTCAGATGTTGTAGAAGCTAGGGGGAAATTGGGATACAAAAGGAACTCATAGACAAAGGAGGAGAAACCCCAGTGGAATGATGGTGGGGCCTAAGGGAGGGAGGCAGGGGTGGTGAGGGAGATCAGGTAAAGGAAACACTTCAATGGACGTGATGTACATACATAAAAGTATCAATGCCAATCTCTTTTTTTTTTTTTTTTGGCAGTACCGGGGATTGAACCCAGAGGCATTCTACCTCCGGGCTACACCCCCAGCCCTATTTTTTATTCTTTATTTTGAAACAGGGTCTCACTAAGTTGCAGAGGGCCTCACCAAGTAGCTGAGGCTGGCCGTGAACCCAGATCCTCTGGTCTCAGCCTCCCAAGTACTGGGATTACAAGCATGCGCCACCATGCCCAATCTCAATGTTGTACATGGGGAGGGTGAGGGAGTAGGGTGGGAGTTGAGGGGAGGCTCACCCCTCAACTGTGTGCATGTATGTCTCTATCTGAAGTTCATCATGATGTGTGATTACAATGCACCAAAGAGAAAAAATAAACATATTAAAAAAGGAAAATTGAGCAGAAAATACAGAGTATTCTCATATGCCCTTTCCCCACCTCTCCTTGGATTTCTCTGTTCATAACTTGTGTTAGGATGCTGTGTGTCTTACAATTGATGAATCAATATCAATACACTCTTATGAGTACAGTTGATATTAGAGTTCACTCTATGTGTTTGACAGTTGTGGATTTTGACACATGCATAATTTTTCCATGGCTACAATGTCATACAGAATAATTTCACCATCCTGAAAACCTGATGTGATTTACCTATTCATCTCTCCTGAGCTTCTGACAATCACTTTATTTTTTAAAAATTATGGTAAAATGTACACATAATTCTTTTAACTATCTTTAAGTGTCAGATTTAATGGTGACAAGTACATTTAACTACTGATCTTTTTACTGTCTCTGTACTGTTGCCTCTTCCAGAACGTCATATATTTGGAATCATATAGTGTGTAGGCTTTTCAGACTGGCTTCTTTCACTAACCAATTAGCACTAAGGGGAACTATGGTTTGAGTGACTTTATCTGTAGCAGTAGTGCTACTACAGAATTTTGGTCATTAGAACTTCCATCATGGGCAGAGGTCCATAAGATTTGGAGCGTGCAATGAGACTGGTATTGGGAAGTGTCTTAGTCTGTTTTCTGTTGCTATAACAGAACACCGGAGACTGCATAATTTATAAAGAAGACAGGCTTTATTTTGTTTCATAGTTTTGGAGGCTGAAAAGTGCAGAGCTCATATCTATTCAGCTTTTGGAGACTGATGACAAAAAAAGGCAGAAGGATAAACAGGAAGGATGGGACAAAGGGGGCTGGATGCTTTATAACAACCCACTTTCTGGGGAAATACAATAATTCTTCTGGAGGAGCCCTCTTCCATAATCCAACACCTTCCACTGGGTCTCCCTCCCAACAGTGCTGCATGGAGGAATTAGGCCTCAATATGTGTTTTTCTGGGAATAAACCATGTTCAAACTCTAGCATGAAGATAATCTCAAGAAAGTTAGATTTGAGCGGGAGTCACCTATCGGAATGATTCAAAACAGAAATAGAAAGAGAAGTTAACTAATATTTATATACACCAGTCTGTGGTTGCTGGTGAGCCTATCCTTTTGAATAAGCACATTGTTTATGTTCCTATTTATTTGTATTTTAAGCTTTATTTTATCTATTATGCTTCAAAGGTATTCATAGCTCCTTGCAAGGATTCAAAGTGACTTGGCTTTGTTGCCAGGCATAGTGGCACATGTCTGTAATCCCAGTACTTGGGAGGCTGAGACAGGAGAGTTGCAGGTTCAAGACCAGTTGTAGCGACTTAGTAAGGCTCTCAGCAACCTAGCGAGACCCCGTTTCAAAACAAAAACAAACAAACAAACAAATGGGCTGGGGATGTAGCTCAGAGGTAGAATGTACCTGGGTTCAGTCCCTAGTAACACACACAAGCACACACACACACACACACACACACACACATACATGCACACACAAGCACACACACATACACATGGCTTGGCTTTGTCTAATGAAATAGAAAAATAAATGTTTTCTCTAATAAAAAATGAAATAATATAACTGTTAGTATCAAAATTATTTAAAGCATAAGGCCTTGTATACATGGAAAGAAGGGATATCAAGTTATAACAATTTGTGGAATGGTAGTTAAATATTAGTAAAACGAAGTTTTTGTTAGTTTAAGTAAGATTATAGATTGAGAAAGGAATTCCTAACATAAAAAAAAACAGACATGGAACATGGAGCATTGATTTGTTGTACCAATATTTAGATGCTCTGAACATTATGATAGGTCTAGGGGTTAATAGGATGGTTGGAGGAGGCAGAGCTGGAAGAAACATTTAATGTGACTTTGCATTTAAAATATCCTCTCAAGGCATGGTGAAGCAGGTCACTAATTATAAGCAAACCAGACAAGGTAAAGAATCCACACCAAATGTGCACCATGTGCTGCGGTGGCTGCTGGAGAGAGGGATGGACAGAATAAAGCTGTGCCTTAAAGAAACTGATGCTTCTGGGAGGAATCCTATGATACACTAGAAAGGGGAAATACCAACACACACACACACACACACACACACACACACACACACAGGGATAAATGCTATGAAGAAAAGCAAAGCACACCAAAGGTTAGCATATTTTTGTTGTCTATTTCAGCTAAAATGGTTGGGGCAGCCCTATCTGAGTTGGCGACATATGAACAGAGATGTGTAAATAATGAGAGAACCAGCTATGTATAGCTTTGGGGTAAGATCATTCTAGACAGAAAGAATGTCAAGGGCAAATGTCTTAGGGCTGGAATCAGGTTGGTGTAATTGGGGAAAAAAAGGCTAACAGGGCTGGATCTAACTAAACAAAGGAAAAGGGGTGAAAACTGAGTTTGGGTCTTGCCGAGCATGCACAGGGCTGGCAGCTACCAGACCAGCAGCTCCCAGAGATCAGCTCCAGCAAAGAAGCAGCAGAATCTTGTTGAGCCAGTAGCTAAAGAAAACTATCATCAAAAGCATCCACACTCTTCTCTCCATGCTCACATACATCAAGAGTTGACTCCCCGGACTGCCCAACCAAACTCATCTCTGCCTGCAGGGACTGGAGCGGCACTCATCAAGATCTTGAGTTAACAAACTGTCCTAGTGGGAACCTGCCCTGTATGGCCACAGGGACTTGCATGGCAATGAACAGAAATGTGGGGTCAGTGAGTTTACAAATCATCCCCACCGAGGTGGGTGTGAGGGTTATAGTCGGACACAGCAGAAATGTGATTTAGCAGACAGCCCCTATGGATGTTCATGTGAGAGGGATCTAGGGTCAACAGTTTGCCCTGACCCTGTAGGGCCTGCAGCAATCACCACAGGCCTGCCAGCTGTGGCGTCTGTGGGGTGAAATAACTAGGCCAACCGTGCTGCAGGCTCGGAAGGCTATAAACTCATGTCCAGTGTTGTTTGGGTGCTACAAGCACCAAGGTCAGAGGCCAATAAGGTCTCATGTGATTGCAGCCACCCAGAGCAGCAGTGGTGTCCCTGGGGCTAAATAACTGAGCCACCCAAGACCCAAGCTTAGAATGGTACAATCTTTCCCTGCTAGTTCTTGGGCCTTAAAATCAGGGAGGCCAGAGGCCAGCAGGGATTCATGTGATTACAGCTACAGGCTGGGAACTCAACACTTTCTCCACCAGCAGAGTTTGTGCCTGGCATGCATGCATGCCAGTGACTGACAGCTCCACATGACCACAATCAGCAGATCAGTGGCTCAGCCAGCCAGGCCACAAGTTAAGAACATAGTGAACTCTGGCTCTGCTGAGCTTAGGCTCAGTGGCCAGAGAGGGCTGAGGTCAGCGCTCTGCAGAGTTTCACTGGGTGCACAATCAGCAGAGCAGTGGTGGTGTCTGTAGGGCATTAAATTCCAACCAGCAGCTGCAGGATCTGAATGGAACATCATAGTCTCTGGCCCTACAGAGTTTGAGTCTTGAGAGCATGATGACCTGTAGCCAATCAGAGACTTCTGTTTGCCTGCACTAAGAACTATATCTTGTTAAAGAGGCTCTGGGGGACAAACTCAAAAGTTTGATTATATGAGATAGACTTGTAGAGGCAAATAAATACCCCCAGCATAGGCCTAATAATAAAGGGATAACAAATAGATGCAGGACTCTCACACATAGAGGAAGAGGATGCCAAGACAACAGAAAAACACACCTGAGATCTCGGAAAACATGAGAATGAAGACCAGTGAGGAAACTAACTCCCACAACTCAACAACAAGGGAGATCATCAATACCGAGCTGCAGAAAATGCTAGAAGGAGAATTCAGAATATTGATTTTTCAATATGATTAAAGGCCTCATAAATGAAATTACAGAAAGTGTACAGGAAATGCAAGAACATATGAATAGAGAGATTGAGGCCCTAAGTAAGAATGAAAAAGAGGCCTTGAGCGAAATGAAGGAATTAATAAATGAATTAAAGACCTCAATAGAATCCACCTCTGGCAAGCTAGATCACATGGAAAATAGAGTCTTGCTCTTAGAAGACAGCATTGAAGAAAGGTCTAGAAGTACAAACCAAGAGTATCAGAAACCCCTTCAGAGAAATATCAGAGAATTTCCCAAACATAGAAAATGACTTGGACATCCGTGTACAGGAGACATTCAAAACAACAACAAGACAAGATCAAAGAAGAACTTCTGCATGCCACATAATAATCAAAATAACTAACATAGAGTTTAAGGAAATAATTTTAAAAGCATTGAGAACAAAAGAACAGGTGACATTCAGAGGCAAAACAATAAAAATCACTCCAAACTTTTCAACCCAAATAATAAAAGCCAAGAGGGGCTGGTATAATGTACTCCAGACTCTAAGAGAAGACAACTTCCAACCAAGACTGCTATATCCAGCAAAGATAGCATTCAAAATTGATGGACAAACAAAAAACCTCCCAAGACAAGCAGAAACTAAAAGAATTCATGTCTACCAAGCCAGCTCTAGAGAAAATATTTAAAGAAACAAAACACAAAGAAGAAAAAAAGAAGCAAATACTGGAACCAGAGGAGAGGTGAATACTACCAGATGGGCAACTAAGTGAAAGAGAAATAACACTACATGAAACAGAAAATATAACTCAAAATGACAGGAAGTGGAAAATTATCTCTCAATAATAACACTGAATGTCAAAGGTCTAAATTTCACAATTAAAAGGCTAGATTGGCAATGTGGTCAAAGAACATAATCCAACTTTATGCAGCTTGCAATAAACTTGCCTTACAGGCAAAGATACCCATAGGCTAAAGGTGAAAGGATGGAAAAAGATATACCATGCAAATGGAGACCAAAATTTTTTTTAAAAAAAGCAGGGGTAGCAACACTCATATATGACAAAGCAGACGTTAAGCTAAAATATATCAGAAGAGACAAAGCAGGTCACTGCTTATTAATAAAAGGAACAATCCAACAAGAAGATGTAATAATAGTAAACATCTATGCCCCAAATGTGGGTGTACCCTCTTTTATAAAACAAACTCTTTGGGACATTAGGTCTCAAATAGACTCAAATACAATAATATTGGAAGACTTCAGCAGATCATTCACACCACTAGATCGACCTTCCAGGCAAAAGATGAGTAAAGACTCTTCTGACCTAAAGAACATTGTAAACCAAATGGATCTAATTGACGTATACAAAATATTCCAACCAATAACAGTTGAATACATATTCTTCTCGGCCACTCATGGAACCTTCTCCAAAATAGATCATATCCTGGGCCACAAAGCAAGTACCAGCAAATTAAAAAAAAACATAATATAATTCCCCGCCTCTTTTCAGATCATGATGGAATGAAAGTAGAAATCAACAACAGGAAGACCAAAATAAATTACATAAATACATGGATACTGAATGATACACTCTTGAATGAGGATTGGATCAGAGAAAAAATAGGGGAGAAATTAAAAAAATCCTGGAATTAAGTGAAAATAGAGACACGATATATCAAAATCTATGGGATACTTTAAAGGTGGTCTTAAGAGGAAAATTTATAGCACTGAGTGCCCATATAAGAAAAACAGAAAGTTGCCAAATAAACAGCCTAATAGCATACCTCAAGGACCTGGAAAAACAGGAACAGTCTAATCCCAAAGTAAGTAGAAGGCAGGAGATCATTAAAATCAGAGCAGAATTCAATGAAATAGAATAACAACAACAACAACAACAACAACAAAATAATACAAAAGATCAACAGAACAAAAAGCTGGTTCTTTGAAAAGAGTAACAAGATTGGTAAACCTGTAGCCAACCTAACCAAAAGAAAGAGAAAATCAACTCAAATCATTAAAATCAGAAATGAAAAAGGAGACATCACCACAGACAGTGGGAAAATCCAGAGAATCATCAGAAACTATTTTTTTTTTTTGCGGTACCGTACGGGGATTGAACGCAGGGGTGTTCTACCTCCGCGCTATGCCCCCGGCCCTATTTTCTATACTTTATTTTGAAACCGGGTCTCACAAAGTTGCAGAGGGCTTCACTAAGGAGAGAGAGAGAGAGAGAGAGAGAGAGACAGGAGAGAGAGCGAGAGAGCTGAGGCTGGCCACGAACCCGGATCCTCCGGTCTCCGCCTCCCAAAGTACTGGGATTACAAGCATGCGCCACCATGCCCGACCAGAAACTATTTTGAAAATTTATATTCCAATAAACTGGAAAACACAGAAGGAATTGACAGATTTCTAAACACATACAACTTACCTAAATTGAACTAAGAAGATATAGAAAACCTAAACCGACCAATAGCAAGCAAAAAGATAGAAATAGCAATAAAAAGCCTTCCATCAAAGAAAAGCCCAGGTCCAGACAGATTCCCAACTGAATTCTACAAAACCTTTACAGAAGAAATAAATTCAATACTTTACACGTTATTCCATGAAATCAAGAGATGAAATCCTTTAAAACTCTTTCTATGAGGCCAGTATCACCTTAATACCAAAACCAAACAAAGATCCTTGAAGAAAAGAAAATTAAAGACCAATATAATTGATGAACAGATATGAAAAATTTCTAAACAAAATACCAGTGATGTGCATTCAAAACCACATCAAGAAAATTTTACAGCATGACCAAGTTGGTTTCATCCCAGGGATGAAAGTCTGGTTCAACATACACAAATCAATACATGTTATTCACCACATAAACAGAATTAAGGACAAAAATCACATGATTATCTCAATAGATGCTGTAAAAGCACTTGAGAAAATCCAATACCCATTCATGTTAAAAACACTGCATCAAATCAGAATAGAAGGAACATACCTCAACATCATTAAGATTATATACAATAAACCTAACGCCAACATCATGGTAAATGGGGAAAAACTGTGGAAATTCCCTTTAAAATCAAGAACAAGATAAGGGGTGCCCACTATCACCACTCTTTTCAATATAGTCCTTCAGACTCTTGCCAGAGCAATAAGACAAGAGAAGGATATCAAAGGAATTAAAATAGGAAAAGAACTGAAATTATCTCTATTTGCAAATGACATGATCCTATATTTAGAAGACTAAAAAAACTCAATCAAAAGACTTCTAGAGCTGATTAACAAATTCAGCAAAGTAGAGGGATACAAAATCAATCTAAAAAAATCAGCAGTGTTTCTATATGCCAACCATGAATCCACTGAAAAAGAATCTCAGGAAACAATTCCATTCAAAATAATCTCAAAACCAATAAAATACCTAGGAATAAACCTAACCAAGGAAGTAAAATACCTCCACAGTGAAAACTATAAAACACTAAAGAAATAAATTGAAGAAAATCTTAGAAGATGGAAAGATCTCTCCTGCTCTTGAATAGGCAGAATAAATATTATCAACATGGCCATTCTACCAAAAGTGATCTACAGAGTCAATACAATCCTTATCAAAATACCAATGTCATTCTTCACGGACCTTTAAAAATCAGTCATAAATTTCATATAGAGAAAGAAAAGACCCAGAATAGCCAAAGCAATTCTCAGCAATAAGAACCATGCAGGAAGCATCATAATTCCTGACTTCAAACTATACTACAGAGCTATAATAATAAAAACAACAGGATATTGGCACAAAAACAGACACATAGACCAATGGAACAGAATAGAAGATACTGAAACAAATCTACATACTTATAGCCAATTGATTTTTGATGTTGGTGATAAGACAGCCTTTTCAACAAATAGTGTTGGGAAAACTGGTTATCCATTTTTAGAAAAAATTAAATCTTCTCACCCTGCACAGAAGCCAACTTGAGATGAATCAAAGACCTGGAAATTAGACCAGAGACTTTGAAGCTACTAGAGAAGGGCATAGGCCCAACAGTCCAACATATAGGCAACATCCTCAACAAGACCCCTAAAACTCAGGAAATTAAAACAAGAATTAGTAAATAGGATAGCTTTAAACTAAGAAGTTTCTGCTTATCAAAGGAAACCATCAAGAGTCTATATAGAGAGCCTATAGAATGGGAGAATATCTTTGCCAGCTATCCCTCAGATAGAGGACTAATATATAGAATATACAAAGAACTTAAAAGACTTTATGCTAAAAAAATAACCCAATCAATCAATGGGCAATTGAACTAAATAGACATGTCACAAAAGAAGAGATACAAATCTCTAATAAATACATGAAAAAATGTTCAACATCATTAGCAATCAGGGAGATGCAAATCAAAACTACACTGGGATTCCATCTAACCCCAATCAGAATGGCAATTATCAAGAAGACAAACAACAATAAATGCTCATGAGGATGTGGGGAAATTGGAACTCTTCTACACTGTTGGTGGGATTGCAAACTAGTTTAGCTGCAATGGAGATCAGTGTGGAGATTCCTCAGAAAATCGGGAATGGATTCCACCATATGATCCAGCTATCCCACTCCTGGGCATATTTCCAAAGGGACTGAAATCAGAGAATTACAGTAATATATGCATATCTGTGTTCATAGCAGCACAATTCACAATAGTCAAATTATGGAACCAACCTAAGTACCCATCAACAGATGAATGGATTACAAAATTGTGGGATATATACATAATGGAATTCTCAGCAATAAAGAAGAACAAAATAATGTCATCTGTAGGAAAATGGATAGACCTGGAAAACATTATGTTAAATGAGATTAGCCAGTCACAGAAAGTGAAGGATCATATGTTTTTTCTAATATGCAGAAGCTAGAGAGTAATCTGGACAACAGAAGGACTTCAGATAATGGAGGAGAAACTTCAGTGGAGCCAGGGAGCTGTTCTAGGGGAAGGGGAGGGATGAGAGGGAGGATCGATGAAGGAATTCCATCCATCAACATTATGTACCTATGTGAGAATACCAATGCCATTCTCAATACCCCGTATGGGGAAGGAGGAGAATGGGGAGGGAGCACAGGGGCAGGGAACTCACCAAGTGCTGTGTGCATTTATGTCGCTGTCACTATGTTTATATTATAATGTGAGACTTTAATGTACCAATAAAAGTATTAAAAAATAAAAAAAAATAAGAATGGAAGGGATTGTGGGGAGGAAGTGGGAGGGGAAAAGGAGGATCAAGGAAAGAAACAGTTCAATTAATGCTATGTTCATATATGAAGGTCCCACTACCAATCTCACTAACATGTACAGGGAGGGAGGGATGCTGAAGGAAATACACCAAGCGCCGTGTGTATCACTTCAAACCTCACTATACATCACCTCACTGTGCTGTATAATTACAATGCACCAATAAAAGTAAAAATAATTAAAACAAATGTGATGAGGACCTAGGGGGTGAACAGGATGAACACTCCCTTTCTCTTAGCCCCGTAGAAGTTAATAACGTGCCCTAAGTGTCTTGAAGAACAGAGCATTGTTTTGTTATCATGATGTGAGTGTTGTGTTACCATTCTTTTGACACCAAGCATTTCAAGGTGAAAGAAAAAAGAGAAATTGAATAGCTTGAGTGTAGATATGATGAAGTCTTTAAAAGCCAAAAATATGAAAAAAATATTGAAGCATTCCACAAATTTTAATTTCTAAAGAAGTAAACATCAGCCTCCATAAGCCCAAAAGTAAGATAGGCACAGTGGGTCATACCCAGCTGTGCCTGACCATGTGACCTCACAAGAGTCATTGTGATGGAGTCTCTAGCACCGGCTATATAAGGCCCTCGCCATGGCTGGGTTTTTGTCTGTTAGTACAGGGAGCTCTTGGTGGTGACTATCAGACTCTAGGATAGTTAGTGATTTGGTAGTTTGATGGCTTTGGATCTGATTTGTTGGTTTGGGCTTTTGGCTTTGTTGTTTTGTGTGTGCTTTTGTTTGTTTGGGTTTGATATTTTGCTGTACTTTTGTTTATTGGTTTGTTGTTGTTGTTGTTGTTGTTTTTTAGCTAGCATTGTTAGTTGCTATTGCGACTTTCCATGAATAGTGCTAGGAGAAAGAGTAGAGAGGCCAGGCCAGGCCTCACAGCCAGCTCTCCCTGTAAGGATAGCCTCATGGACAATTACATGTTCCTGAGGGATATCAGCAAGGGCTGTTTTGCCCGGGTCAAACTGGCTTGCCATATCCTCACTGGGACCCAGGTGGTTGTCAAGGTCTTGCCTATGTTTATTGACAACTCCTTCCTTCGATCCGAAATGGACATCATGAGGACAGTGGAGCACCCGAACGTCATCCAGCTGTTTGAGATCATAGACATGGCCGACTATATCTACCTGGTGACAGAGCATGTGAGCGGGGGGTGGGGAGGTTGGGGGTAGGCTGCTGCTGCACTGCATCTGGTAGTCGGCTGGCATGGAGGAGGAGGAGGAGGCCCAGAGGTTGTTCAGGCAGGTTGTTAGCACTGCACTACTGCCATGAGAAGGGCATCGTGCCTAGGGACTTGAAGCCAGAGAACATCCTCCTGGATGTGGAAGGGAACGTCAAAGTCATTGACTTTGGACTGAACTGCCGCTTCACCACAGGCGGAAGCTGATCACTATCTGTGCTCTAGAGGTCTACCAGGGCAAAGAATATGGCCCTGAGGTAGATGTCTGGGGTCTGGGTGTTGTCCTCTACTGTATGCTTGTAGACTCCCTCCTGTTCAACAGAACCACCTTGGGGCAGCTGCAGGAGCTGCCCCAAGGGTACTCCGTGCTCCCTCACATTTGACTGGAGGGAGGAGGAAGTGTAAGAATAGATTGAAGAGGTCAGGAAGAGGCTGTTTTGGTTCTCCCTATGGTGGTACCAGTGGTCATGGTTGAAAATGGTTTGGGGGATTGTAGTATAAAAGTGCATATGGAAAGACTGGTGATGGGTTGGATACTGGTGATGAATGGGACACAGACTGATTTTTAATTTTAGGAGACGAGATGTTACTTCTCTTCTGGTAAAATCTTCCTGGGAAAGGTGGAGCTGAGGGGAGCTAGGTGGAGGTGGTGGGGTAGGATGTTCTACGTAGGGAAATAGGAGCAAAGATGCAGAAGCAGGGGGGACGATGTTTTCTTTAGGGGAAGACACACTTGGAGTCTGGGATTGATATTAGAAAACAGTGGTGAGATGAATCCACAAAGAGAGGTTGGGGAAAGCCTTCACAAGGGTCTTAAATGTTGTGCTAATGTCGGATTTTCTGGAGCAGGCAATGGGGAGTGGTATCTTGTCTGGAGGCATTTAGTGGCAAATAACTGAAAAGTTAATAAATATTTGAAACAAGGATGACTTTAATTTCCATAATAAGGAACCTGAGGACAGTTTTGACTATGATGCTTCTCATGCCCACAGGGTCCCTGATATTCTATATTTCTGTTTTATCATCTTTAATATATTGGTTCATCCTTATACTTATTGCCTCATGGTTTCTAGAGGGCTCCTGCCAACGTGGCTATCATTTGTATTCTGAACAGGAAAAAGGGTAAAGGGAGAAAAATAGCAAAGTCTTGTGCCTTTTCTTCCTTTTAAAAAATTGTGGATATGTATATATATATATATTATATATTTATATATTTATATATATAATATATAATTATATAAATATATAAATATATAAGTATTATATATTTATATATTTCTTACATATATTTAAACTATATATTTATATATTATATATTTATTACAATAGTTATATATAAATGGCTAAAGTAGAAAATTTTGTATATATGTGTATATATTTGATAAATTTGCAAATTACATTTTTTATACTTTTATTGGTGCATTATAGTCTCACATCATAATGTAGTTCATATTGCTAGTGACATACATGCACACAGCATTTAGTGGGCTTTCCCCTGGCTCCCTCCCCACTCCCCACCTTCTTCATACATGATATTGAGATTGGCATTGATATCCTCACATATGTACATAATATCAATAGAAGTGATTCCTTCATTGATTCTCCCTATCCCCCACTCCTTCCCCTAGACCACCTCTCTGGCTCCACTCTGGAGTTTCTCCTTCATTATCTGAAGTCCCTCTGGTATCCCAGTGTCTCCCTAGCTTCTGCATATCAGAGAAAACATATGACCCTTCACTTTCTGGGACTGGCTAATCTCACTTAACATAATGTTCTCCAGGTCCTTCCATTTTCCTGCAAATGACATAATATTGTTCTTTATTGCTGAGTAGAATTTTATTGTGTGTATATCCCATAATTTTGTAATCCATTCATCTAATAATCTAATATATTTTTTCTTTAGTTGTGATATGTGGCAAGTTTGGCAATAGAATTTACTTGAGTTACAGATTTGGAGATATTTACAAAGATGAGACCATTCTACCTGTGGGTTTTTTTTGTCATCTGGAGATTTTCTCACTTTATCTACATGTGTTTGCATACTTAAACCCATATATGTACTTATGTTCATATTTTTCATGTCAGTAAATGTATCTTTACATTACCGTCTTTATTCTTTGCATGGTACTTCAATACCTGTCTATATCTTCGATCTTTTAAAAAAGCAGTCCATTAGCGATTGATACATGGTTTGCTCCCAGTTTTTGATTGTGTTATGGTGACGATCCCCATATGTCTTGTTGGGACTCAGGTTTTTTTATTTCTTAAGGAGAAACACTTCAGAGTGGAATTACTGGGAAAGGACTTGTACCTGTCTAAGGATGCTGATACCCATTGTTAAATTGCTTTCCACAATAGTTGTATTAATTTACATTCCCAAAGAAATTCATGTGTGTCCACTTCCTCACATCCGTGTCAGAATGGCTCTTGCTGATCTTTTCACAGTATTTCAAAATTTCAAAATTTGAGAAGACCTTTGTTATTATCTGTCTTTCTTTTGGGTGATAATTAGGTTAAGCCTGTATCCACCTATTTAGTGCTAACTGTATTGAGCATTTGTGTGGGAATCAAATGCCAGTTTCTGCCCTCTGCCCATGAGACTCATGGTCTTGTAGCATGCAGGTTTGAGGAACTTGAGCTAAAAACTGTGAGCTGGTGGAATATTGCTCTTGTCTAGACTTGAGGTGAGCAGGGGTGCCCCCAAGAGATGGTATTGGGAATTAAAAAAGGGATAGCCATTAGATAATTTAACAGGATGTGGTAAGGAGGTGAATGCAGAGCCAAAGAAGGTCATGTCAGCTGTAATTTTATTAACACTCAGAACAGACTAAGACAATTACTGAACCAGAGAAGCAAGAGCAAGAGAAAACATTGCCAGAAAGAGTGGGCTTAGTTGTGGAGTCTGAGATTTAGAGACCAAGAGGCTAGCAAAGTAGAGATGCCATTTCCAATTACACTTTTCTCCACTCCATCCCTACCATTATAACCCCTGGCATGGCACTACTCATGGATTTTGCCCTTAGTTCTCAGCATGGAAAGCATGTCACCACTATGGGCTTAGTCACCCTTTGGGACTCAGCTCAGCTGTCCCTTCTGTTAAGGATGCTCACTGACTGTATCTTCACCCATCCTTCCTGGGTGCTTCCCTGGGCCTCTGCTTACCTATACATTAGTGCTTGTTACAGTTCCATCTTTGAATTTTAAAACCTGTGAGGTATTGCAGTTTTAATACCTGTGAGGATTTAAGTCATTTTATCTCCCATATCTTTTTTTTTTGGTATTTTCCCCACTGAATTGCATCAGTTTAAATAAACTCCCAACATTCATCTATGTACAGCTGGACATTGCCCTAAACTTTTGCCAGCGGTAAGCTTAACAGAGTATTATACAGGTTCCAAGAACTAGGATGGTTGATAAATAGGAAAAGAAGAAGTGAAATTATCTCTGTTTGCAGATGACATGATCCTATACTAGACCCAAAAAATCCAATCATCCAATCAGAAGACTTCTAGAGCTGGTAAATTCAGCAGAATCTTGAATGCATCAGCATTTGCAACTTGCTGTGTAACATTGGGTGAATTATTTAATTGCTTTATTCCTGGCCTCCTCTTCTGCAAAAATGAGGATAATATAAATTTCTTAGATCTGTTGTATGTAACCCATAATATAGATGTAAGAACCTTGGTTTGTGCCTATTTTGTACAAGGGTGAGATTGGCTATGGTGATATAAAGCATCTAATAAAGTGTTTAACTATGATGATTATTTGTTGAGACATTATAAATCTTTGGAAGGTAGCAACCATGTCTTTCCCACATTGGATTCCCAATGTCTAGCACTGGTTCCCATGCAGATCTAGTGCTGTGGTTCCCATGTAGATCTTTATCTCATTATTTGTTGTATGGAGGATTTCAAATTCCCATCATGCCTTGGAACCTTGGAAAGACAGAACAGGAGATGAATGTTTGGGAGGGAATCAGGACTTATTCTCAAGGTGAAGGGAATGGGAGCCATAGAACTCTACAGGATTTGGCTATTAACTCCTCTCTGACATCTCTTCTTCATTATTCTTTTCTTTCCTGGTCAAAAATTATGTGTCAGCTTTTAAAGGAGACATCCATGGTGAGCCTTTTCATTTTTGTGTGATGAAAATATTTTGGCAGTTCTCCACATTCGATGAGTAAAATTGCTTTTATTCTTCTTGAGCTGAGAAGGGTTCTGGGGAGAAGAGTTTATGGGGTCAACAGGGAAATGGATCCAAAGTCACCACTTTGTGCTGCCAGTGAGTCCCCGTGGGTGTTAGAACAGCCCAGTCCAGATCTGAGCTTTGTGCTTGGCTAGTAAATTATTTCTCCTCTCTGAACTTCACCTTTCTCATTGATAAAATGTGGCCTTGTCCCTTAGCCCTGCTTCAACCAGAGAGCTACCTTGTGATTGTTTTAATACAGATAAAGGATTTCTGCCGCTTGAAAAAAAATAGAAAGGAAAACCACTTGTATCTGTAAAGATTAGAATTGGCTGTAACTAAAATGCAAGAAGAGTGGGTCACAGTGGAAGAAGGCCTTCAGTCACCCCGTGGACTCCGAAGCAGCAGGGTGGGGGCAGGTATGCTTTCTCCCTTCGACTCTTCCCAGAATTTGCTTAAGGCTCACTGGATTGTGGCATAGTCACGTGGTCACACCAGTTGCTAAGGAGGAATTATAGTCCCTATTCTGGGCACCCAACTAAAAGCAGAAAAGTTAGTCTATGTCTGAGGTCACACAGCCTATCAACAGTTGAGCCCAAAGTGGATCCTGTGTTTCTTTCTTTCCTTTCTCCCTTTTTTCCTTCCTTGTATGTTTCCTCTCCTTCTTTTTTTTTCTTTCACAAAAAACACCCCTTAGATTTGATTTCACTTGAATTTAATTAACAAAAATAAGTAAAAGTAAAATGGAACTTTATAAACTTCAGGTAAGATACTCCTTCCTCATAAAATGTCAAAGACGACAGTGGTGTGCCTTTGTGGTGGCTATTCTAGGAAGAATCCAGGAGATACATTTCAAGCATCTTCACCAAAGTCATTTCGTACTAGAATATGAGCAGCTATGATGACACCAATGGGAAAGGTCTAATAAAGTATTCAGATCTGATAATTATTTATAAAGAGATTATACACCCTTGGAAGGTATGGACCGGGTTTTACTCATGTTGGATTTCCAGTGTCTAGAACAGTGGCTCCTGCATAGAGCTTTTGGCCTAACCATTTTTAAATGGTGAATTTAAATTTTGTCCAATATTTGTGGACTCTTATCCATCTTTAAAAATGTTATAGCCGGGTGTGGTGGTGCACGCTTGTAATCCCTGTACTTAGGAGGCTGAGACAGGAGGATCGCAGGTTGTAGGACAGCCTCAGCAAGTAGTGAGACTCTCATCAACCCAGCGAAACATTGTTTCAAAATAAAAATTAAAAAATAGGGCTGGGGGTGTAGCTAGGAGGTAGAATGCCTCTGAGTTCAATCCCCAGTACCAAAAAAATAAAAATTAAAAAAATTATTAGTTGCTTTTATTACATGTCATCAAGATTTACGATGCTTCTATTTTATTTCCCAGTGTTATTTTTATTGGTACTTTATTTAAATTCAGATTCAGTACGCATCCCACAATGTTTCATCTGAGATTCTCCATAGGTAATGACTTTATTTTTATATCTTCCGTGATTGGCTGGATTTCATCATTTTATCAAAAACCACTTTTTTTTTATGGTACTGGGGATTGAACCCAGGGGCTTTCTACCTCCGAGCTACACCCCTGGCCCTATTTTTTATACTTTATTTTGAAACAGAGTCTCGCGAAGTTGTGGAGGCCTCACTAAGTAGCTGAGGCTGGCCATGAACCCAGATCCTCCGGTCTCCGCCTCCCAAGTACTGGGATTTCAAGTGTACGCCACCACGCCGGCTCAAAAACCACTTTTTTATGGTATTGGGGGCTGAACCCAGGGGCATTCTTGAC
>PVJS01001706.1:81554-93548 GCA_004027185.1 Glis glis
TTTTTTTTTTTTTTTTTTTTTTTTTTTTTTTTTGCGGTACCGGGGATTGAACACAGGAGTGTTCTGCCTCCGCGCTACGCCCCTGGCCCTATTTTTTATACTTTATTTTGAAACCGGGTCTCACGAAGTTGCAGAGGGCCTCACTAAGTAGAGAGAGTGAGAGCGAGAGCGAGAGAGAGAGCGAGCTGAGGCTGGCCGTGAACCCGGATCCTCCAGTCTCCGCCTCCCAAAGTACTGAGATTACAAGTGTGTGCCACCACGCCCGGCTAACTTTTCTTTTTTTTAAAGAAGAAATCCTAGATTACCAGAATCCTTGGGTTCTTTTTCTGTCTCCACACTTGAAGACTTTTTTATTCTTGAAATTTAGTTGTGAACATGGTAGAATTCAGTGTCAATCAGCTATTTCAAATTTTCCTGCTGGGTGCGGTGGTTCATGCTTGTAATACCAGTACTTGAGTACTTGAGAGGCTGAAATGGGAGGCCAGCCTCAGCCACTTAGCGAGATCCTCATCAACTTAGCGAGACCCTGTTTCAAAACAAAAACTAAAAAGGGCTTAGAGGTTTAGCTCAGAGGTAGAATACGCCTGGGTTTGATCCCTAATCCCATCCCCCCCAAAAAAGTTTCTGGAACATGGGATAGCCTGTCAGTCTGTAGTTTTCCTGTTTCTTTAATTTCATTTTTAAAATCCTCATGATCTGTTCATTGTTCCACTTGTAGGACTTGTCAGAGAGCTTTAACAAAGTACCACAAACAGTAGATTGAAACAATAGAAATGTGTTCTCTTACAGTTCTAGAGGCAACTGGCTCAAAGTCAGCGTGTCAGCAGCGTTCACCCCCTGCAGCCTTGGAGCGGGTATCTGTCCATCCCTGGTCTGTCTCTGAGCTTTTGGTGGTGGGCAGCCAGCCGTGGTGTCCTGGGCTTGAAGGTGTGTCCCTCCAGTCTTCGCCTCCATCTTCACCTGGCCATCTCCTTGTGTGTCCCCAGTCTTCATGTGGTGGTCTCTTCTTAGAGTCTCGATTTCCTTTTATAAGGATGCCAATCATATTGGATTAGGTCCACCTAATGAATCATGCCTTCTTCTAACTTGATTACATCTGCAAAGACACTATTCCCAAATAAGATCCCATTCAGAGGTACTCAATATGTCTTTGGGGGGACCCAGTTCAACCCACACACACTACTTCAGGGATTTTCTCTCCTTAGAGTACAATAACAACTTACACTTCCACATTTATTATCTACTCTTCAATAACATTATTATTCCTTCCCATCTACTGTGAGTATATGAAGTCTGCCTTCTATGTCCTTAATTTCTTTTTCAATTATATCTATTCTCTTTCTTGCTATTTCTAATTTATTCATTAGTTCTAAAATGGTATTATTTCAATTCAATTATTAATTCATTCCCACATTGGTCTACCATACACCCTTATAATTACTTCAATTGTTTATTGGTTAGACTTGGTGGGTTTAACTTTTTGTTTATTGCTTTTTAAATAATCTTATTCTCATTAACTTGTTCTATTGAACTAAGTCATTGGGAATGATCCTGGGGGCATTGTTTTCTACGAAACCAAGATATTCATATATTTTATTTCTTTTTCATTTTGTGTTTTCTTGGATACTTTCAAGTTAGCACATTGTTCTGTTTTGCAAACTGTCTAGGAGAGCTGCTCTGTGTCCCACTGTTCTCCTGACAGTCTGAGCACCGTGCTCTGGCTTGCTTTCCGTGTTCCGAGCTGTCTCATCTTCCAGCTGTCGTTGTAAGGCTTAGGTGTTGTGTTTGACTCTCTCTGTCTGTAACCTCTGGGTGGGGTAGGGGAAGAGCGAATTCAGCTGGGGTTGGGGCCATCAATCATTCTTGGAGGAACAAATTTCCATTTTTCTGTCTTAAATTTTGTTTTCTGCCCTGTGCCTGGGATTGCTATATCTAATGAGGCATAGTGTCATTTCTTCTAGAGAGTTCTCCAATTTAGCCTGGTATCTACTGGCCGGTGCTTTTTCACAAGTAGGTCAGTTTGACTGTTCTCTTCCCTTTCCTGCCCCCACACCTCAGGCTGCTCTTGTTCTTTGTGCTTCCCTGAGGTCAAAGGAGACAAACAGGATATCATTCCCCTTGCCTGGTCCAATTCCAGGGAGTAGGAAATATTCTCAGGAACATTAGTACCCTCTGGAGGATAAAGTTAGAACTAATCTCCTTCTTTTTTGGCCACCACCTTTTGGATATTATAACATTTCCTTTCCTTGTTTGGTTGTGGCTGATTTATTTGAACAATTTCTCTTTATTTCACAGTTATAAGAGGGGAGGAGCCTGTAATTCAGTCTTCTCTCCTCTCCTCTACTTTTCTTTCTTTTCTTTTGATGCTGGGGATCGAATCCAGGGGCATTCTACCTCCAAGCTACACTCCCAGCCCTTTTTATTTCATTTATTTCTGAAGCAGGGTCTCATTAAGTTGCTGAAGGGCTCACTAAATTGCTGAGGCTGGCCTTGAACCTGTGATCCTCCTGTCTCAGCCTCTCAAGTACACCACACCCAGCTTCAGTTTTCTTTTTCTTTACCTAAATGTCTGTCTTGAGCCTTTCAGCTATGCCACAATACCATGGTGTCTTTTCCACTAATGAGGCATGCTGTCTGGATGTTCTTGTAGCATCAAGTCCATCTGCATTTCTCACCAATGCCATTATTCTGAAGCCTGACTTGCAGCACTCCGTTGTAGAGTCAACTGATGTTAGGACTGGAAGGCTAGACCGTTATCCTTTTTGTCAAAATCAAAGGCTTTTGATGTGAAATAACAATGATTTAGAATACATTTTCACTCTTTTATTTTCCTTCCGTCTACAGACAGAATAAATGTCACCAGAAGTTACACTTTAGATCTTTCTGATTGAAGGACCCTGGCAACGATTAGCTCTTTGGAAGTGAAAAACCTTCTCAATGTGTTATTTCTCCTGCCAGCTCTGCCTCCACCTTCACTCCTGTGATAACGTCGTTATTCCAAATTTAAAGATTTGAGGCTGTACTGGGAGATTCACGAAACTAGCCAAATAGAGTCCCTGTCCTCTCATCTCTGATATTTATTATTTATTCTTCAGAACTTAGAAGACTAATTAATATGCCAAAGAAATCAGTATAGGACAGTGCAGGGTGTTCAGGCTTTTACCTTCTGAGAAATAAGTCTTGTATTTTCAAAGGCATATTTGTTTTCATGATGTAAGAGAATACATTGTTGAATACAAATGCCTTGCTATAATGGATGCATTTAAGCCAAACCAAGATACAGCCAGATCCTCATCAGAGAGACGTAGAAAACAAGCAAGCACATGCTAGTTGTGTGTGGCACGCACTAAAGTTCGATCTTTTGTTTCCTGCACATTCAGGACACGGGGAAGCTGTGGCTAGGCCTCAGTACCCAGTCGGGCCTGGGGATTTCAGGGCGTCACCGGAGCCACTGAATGGGACCACTGGGTGTCAGTATTGTCTTTTCTTACCCTGGCAGGACCAGAATTGAATTGCTTTGCCTTTTCAGAGAGTTTTTGGCTTTGTTGGAATACAGGATCTCAGACTTTCTGTCCAAATCAGAAATGGCCATCTAGTGCACCCAGCTTCTTCACAGGTGGAGGGTCTGAATTACAGAGAAGGGATGGCTGGTTCCTGTGCAGGACAATCTCCACCACCCCAGGTTTCCCAAGTTGCTGGCTCAGGACCTTCCACCTACATGCCCGTAGGGTCAGGCAGATACAAGAATCAAGTGGGCTCTGCATTTGCCTAAGAAACAAGAAGGGGGTTTTCTTAAGCAGTCTACTTGGTGTATCTTATTTTCCCAATATTGATGCAGAGAAAATTTCTCCTATTGTTAAAAAAAAGAAAAGATGGCAAGATCATGCTGGTAAGAAGTAACTGGCCCTGGTCACTTGTTGGGAGACAATAGGAAATGTCTCATGGCAGCAGGTGATGGGGTTGGAGCGTGGGTAGATCTTCAGATTCTTCAAGAGAAACAGGGAATCTGGATTTGTATGTGAGCTGTTCTCATTTACGTTAGCTGGATCCCACTTAAAAAAAAAAATCAAAACCCATCTGCAAGCCAGATGAGGGACTTTCAGGAGGATACACTGTGATCTCTGTGCTGTAACTTGGATGTTTTCTCTCCTGGTTTGGATTCCTTTGCCTACATCTTCCAAACTGAGCTAATTGATTGGTGGCAGCACAAAAGGGGACGGTCCCTCGGGAGGCCTCACACAGGTTTGCATACCTTTGGTGACTGTTACTGCTCTTTTACTTAAGGGAAAGTAAATGTTTCCACACAGCTGTTTGAGAGGGTGATAGTCAAGGTTGAATATCCAACTTCACCCTCATTTGATCTAGGAAAGGCTCGGAGAGGTAGATTACAATCAACTTTTCAGTGGCGGGTAATTTTTGGTTGTGAATGTATTAGGAGGGACGCCGAAGGAGAGATGCACCTAGAAGTCTCTCTGAACCCTGAGAACTGGCCTTTTTCATAGACAGGAAAGGTGAATCAGAGAAGAGTTTTCAAACTCAGTGATGGTCAGGATTTACAGCAGTACACTCCAGGGACTTTCACGGGATAGATCGGGAAGGAGAAGTGCAGAGGGGGCAGTCAGCTGTCTATTCAAGGTTGCTTAGCTGATGGTGAAGAGCTTCTGATTCCAGCCCTCCTGATTCCTGATCTCCCAGGGAAGTGTTGAGAATGAGCATGCGGCTCCCCTATTGGACAAAACCATCTATTGAGGGCAAATGTTCATGGACAACAGTGTTGAGGAGGAAAAATAGAATAGTTGTCCAATGGAAGAAATAGACTTTGGAAGAGGAATATTCGCATCTAGAAAGGAATAAAAGCTGGGACAAACACATAGGCTGGTGAACTGTTTGTGAAAAAACACATCTGAGTTTGGAAATGATCTATTTCTTAGTGTTTTCCACCTGGATTTCTCTCCTGTACTATTATTTAGTGGGAGTTCTTCTAGAGATAGTAAAGAAGGAAAATGATCTGTTCTTATAATCTGCAGGATGAATAACATTAATTATGAAAATGGATGCAGGGATGATGCAGGGACTTAGTTTGCAGCAAAAAGGACTTAAGTCCCATGCATCGAAGACCTTCTTGACAGAAAGAGCTTCTGAAGATTAGAATATGTTCTCAGCAGAGATTATGAGATCTTCTTTAATCCCATTATTATAGCTATCATAGTTCAAGCAAACCATCTCTGCTTTTACAATTGGCTTTGTCAAACACCAGTCCAATCATGCTTATACCCTTTTTTTTTTTTAACAATGCTAATGCTTTCTTCTTGATTCCTGGGTTTGGAATACTCGTGGCTTCATAATGTGATTGGAGATCATGTTCTTATCTGGAGCTTCTCTACTCATTTTTAAAACTGAAACATTAAATGGCACTATCTGTGGTCAAATAAAATGAGGAAGTACTAAACAATATACCTTTCTCATGGAGGATCACAAAGCATGTATCAGAAGCTTCGAAGAATTCTGAGAGTTGAGGGAGTTCTGCGGGCCAATGCTCTACTTTTCTTCCCTTCACTTGGATGCAGGCCCTACTGATCCTTTAATATAACCTTTAATCCCCAGATAAATGCTCTTCTTTTTCCTCTTTTCCTTGACTGACATGTTTTTACTCACTATTCAGGTCCAACTCAAATGTCAGTCACTATTTTGACACTCTTAACACTCTTGTGTTAAGGTTTCCACAATTCCCATGAAAAGGTCTGCATACTTCTTTCAGTAGTTGCGTGCTGGCCCCTTTGCTCATGGTGTGTGTATCACACTTCTACCACCTGGAAACATCGTTCCCAGGGCTGCTCCCCCCTGCAGCCTTATCTTGCTCCTCTTAGAGTCCTCAGCGCCCAGCACAGCACCTCCCAACAGACTATGCCTAATACATGTTTCTTAAATGAATGAAAACCAAGGAGCAAGAACTAAAAGCCAAAAAGTGGGTTAGTGAGTATCTTCACTATCTTTGCTTCTTTCTGAACATTTGTTAGATTTAAGGGCAGGAGATGTTACCAAGTGCTTAACCTATGCCAGACACTGTGCCAGGCTTTTTCACATAAGGACCAAATATTTTGGGGGCATAGCCACTAGCTTACACATCCTTAGGGAAGGTACATGAGGGACAGGTAAGTTTGGAGAACATATTTAATTTTATGGCATTAGTCAAAAGTTAGTTGAAACCAGGCATGTTGGAGCATGCCTATAATCCCAGTACTTGGGAGGCTGACATTGGAGGGTCACAGGTTTGTGACCAGCCACAGCAACTTAGAAAGACTCTCAGTATCCTAATGAGATCCTGTTTCACAACAATATCAAATCGAAAGGGCTGGGTGTGTGGCTTGGAGGTAGAATGCCCTTGAGTTCAGTCCTCAGTACTACACACATGAACACACATAAAAAGGGAACAGGTGAATACTGCAAGCAGGTTTCAGATATCTTCAACTTAGACTTTGCAATAGGTCAAGACTCTTCTAGCGGTCTTTCTGACTCTTGGCTAACACTGCCCCCACTGGATTCTTCTAAGCCACAATCATCTTCGAGCTACATGAGCTCAGTTGACGACCTCACTTCTCTTTTCTACTCTCGCCTCTCCCTGTCTATCCTCCATGTCGTTCCACACCAGCCTGTATTCTTGACCTTGAGCACAGCATGTATATTCCAGCCTCGGGCCTTTCCCCTGACCGTTGTCTGTCTGGAAACCTCCTCTCCTGGCCCTTCACCGCATGCTTCCTCTTCACTCTTTATTCCTCAGCTCACACATCGCTCCTCAGACAGGCCTCTGTCTTAGCATGGGTTCCTTTCAGAGCACCCAAGACAAGCAAGCAAATCCCAAAGGCTTATTTGGGAGGTGCAGGCATAGAGGAGGGAGCCAGCGCAAGGCACCAGCTACCCCAGCAGCTGATCGCACTTAATCCCTTGGAAAGCTCTGGAAAAAGTAAGAAATGCCACCTCAGAGTTGCCCCTTGAGGACATTTACACACCCAGTGGCAGACCTCGGCCACTGGTAACAGACTACAGGGGCAGGGAGAAGGCGCTTCCAGATTGTTCCTTGGTAGATAGAAAAGAGGAAATAGTGCAAATATTGGCAGTTAGAAGCAGTGCTAAGGAGTAGTTTTTAAACTTTACTGTGCACAAGAACCCTGGGGATCTTGTTAAAAAGCAGACTGGTTTGGGAGTTCGGGCATGGGGCCCACATTCTGCAGCCGTAAGAGGCTCCCAGATAATGTCTGTGCTGATGTTCTGAGGGAAAAGATAAGTCAGAGCGCCAGGCCTGGTGGATTCTGCTCTACCACGCCCAGGCGCACGTAGGAGTCCCCAGGTTTGCTCAGTTTATATCCTGTGCTTTGCAAGTGACAGCCTGCAGGGACAGCGTCTGTGGTTGGGTGACTGGTTTAGTAGGATGAAGCTCTACGAGGGCGCTGTCCTCTATCTTCTTATCATTTGCACAAGGGCCGGCAGAACACCTGGTGCACAGAGCAGTGCTTGGTGTGGATGGAACTGCTTAGGAACTTTGCGTGGGTGATATTCTCATAAATTAACTTGTATTAGTGATTGATATATATGTTTATTTATTTATATATTTTTTGGTACTAGGGATTGAACCCAGAGGCATTCTATCTCTGAGCTATAACCCTAGCCTTATTTATTTATTTATTTATTTATTTATTTATAAACAGGGTCTCACTTGATTGCTGAGAGTCTCCCTAAGTTGCTGAGGCTGGCGTCAAATGTGCAATCCTCCTGTCTCAGCCTCCCAAGTACTGGGATGACAGGCGTATGCCACCATGCCCAGCATTTAAACAAGAGTTAGGAACCCTTCCCTTGAACATTTCTCATGATTAATACAAATGATGCAGCAAGTTCCAAGTACCATTCTCAATTATTGCTTCCATAGGAGTTTGTTTTCCCCTAAAGCGATGGTAAAGCCTTGTTACGAAGCTGCTCATGGCGCTCTGCTACCTGTGACAAAGTTGAATGCACCTGTGTTGCCTTTCTCACATCCCAGGTTTCCCAGCCACGGGTCACCTCACCCTTCAAACCCACCTCTTGTCCACTTCGTGAGCTTCCAGCATTTTTCTTGTGCTCCTGCTATCGCAGGTGCTGCAGAGTAGACGTGGGAAGAGGACTGACACATAACAGAGGGGCCCTGCCTGGATAGTAATGACAGCAATGTCTTCCTTCTTTCCAGCCCTTGCCAGATGAGGATGGGCAGCCGTGGGGAATGCACCTCCCTCTGCTCATCTCTTCTCTACTTTGGCACCAGCAAAACTGTGGTTCCCAGCTTAGCACCGAAAGGTCACTCAGTTATTCTTTCACTTCCGGATCAAATACTTATTGGGAGCCTACAGTGTCCACATGCTTTTATGTGTGCTTGGGACAGGCTCATGAGAATCCCTGCCCTCACTTTCTGTTGGAAGGAGATAGGCAATGATCAAGAGAAGAAGGTAAAATGTAAAGTACGCCAGAGAGAGATAAATGCTGTGGAAACAAGTGAAGCAGGGAAGGGCAGCCGAGAGAGCAGAGGGAGGAACTTTGTGTACAGCCATGGGGAGAGGGAGGCTGGCGAATGGGGCGCACCTGCAGGGACTGAGCTTTCTGTGGGAACAGGGATAAAAGAGGCATAGGGAGAATTCACCTTTTAGTCTCAGGGCAGAGTGAAGGAAACGCAGTGAATGCCGGGAAAGAGAAATGGTTGAAGGTCTTGGAAGAAGCAGTTGGAGTCTCTCTTGACTCTTGCTGATGGAGGTAACATGGAAGAATTCTTTTTATTTTAAAAATACAAGTGTGTATTTTTTTGTGTGTGGTACTGGGGATTGAACCCAGGGGGGTTCTACCTCCAAGTTATACCCCCAGCCCTTTTATTTTTTGGTTTGAAACAGGGTCTCACTAGGTTGCTGAGGCTGGCCTTGAACCTGCGATCCTCCTGCCTCAGCTTCCCAAGTACTGGGATTACAGGCATGGGTCACCACATCCGGCTCTTATGTATGTATATTTTTAAATAGGCAATACACTTACATGGGCCAACATCTAAAAGGTACAAAATGATATCTCATTTAAACACTTAAACTCTTATTCTTATAGGAGGAGAATAAGGCTTGGGGGCAGCTTTTCTAAACAGTTTATGTATTCTTTCAAGGACATTTTACTCATACACCTGAAAATACATAACACATTCGTATATATACATATGCGTACATCTACATGCATATCTATATAGATATCCATAGAATATGTGTATCTAGAGCACACATCTATATATGCACACATACATGCGCATAAGCAGTACATGTTATACATGTATGCATGCATATGCACATATATACATATTTGAAAAAAGAGTTCAGGATTATTCAGGGATTTCTCACATTATGAGGGTCCTGCCAATTACTGGATTCCTTCAGGTATTTGTAATGCTCACAAACACCAAATATGTCTTTAAAATATTGACCAAGAAAAAAAATCAACATAATCAAGAACAAAGACAACTGCATTTATTTGGCGCTAAATAGGATTGCAGTCTGGGAAAACACCGATTCAAGCAATTTTGAAAATACGCTCTGAGGTTTTACAAAATGAAGGCTGTAGGTATGGCTTTCAACCACGGGCACTGGACATTACAACACTTGACAGTCAGGAATTATGACTGGAAAAAGAGGCTGGCAGAAGTTAAGCCTCTTGTAAGAAAGGGACCAGGTGTGGTCTCGACTCTGAGTAGTTTGTGGGAAGGGATCAGTTGTACAGAAGGTCGGCAGAGATTAGTAGTATTTCCAAGGTCAACTGTATTCGGAAGTGTTCCTCTGTAGTCAAGTTCAAAGGTTCAGATGACTTCTTGAGATCTGATTAATGGTGGCCTCCCAATTCAGTTTTCGGTGCCCCAAACCAATGCTGCTCCATTATGATTTTTTTTTCCTAGGCAAGTAACTTGCCTGCCTATTTCAGTTTTAGCAACACCATGATCAGTCAGGTAATACCAAACATCTCTGTAGGGAAAACCATCCTCATAAATGTTTTCTTTCTCATTATGGTAATTATATCTGATTTGTGATTAAAACCATAGACTGTAGACACAAAAAACCCTGAAGTAAATCCTAGTTGGGTAGGCATATTAACTTCCCATGACTTTGTAACAAATTACTACAAACTTAGTGACTTAAAACCATATAACTTTATTACCTTAGAGTTCTGAAGGTCAGAAGTCCAAAATGGTTTTCGATAAGCTGAGGTAGCAGGGGTTATGCTACCTTAGGAGTTCTAGGGAAGAACCTTTTCCTTTATTTTTTCCAACTTCTAGAATCTGCCTGCATCCTTTGGCTTGAGCCACTACTCCATCTTTTTTTGTTAGTTTGTTTTCTTTTGGCGATACTGGGGATCAAACCTATAGACACTTGACCACTGAGCTATATCCCTAGCTGTTTTTAAAACTTTTATTTGGGGACAGGGTCTCACTAAGTTTCCCAGGCTGGCTTTGAACTTGTGATCCTCCTGCCTCTGCCTCCCCAGTAGCTGGGATTCCAGGCATGTGCCACAACACTCATCCCCTCCACAATCTTTAAATCCAACCACATAGCATCTTCAAATCCCATTCATGTTCACTCTCCTTCTCTCTCTCACTTCTTCATATCTCCTCTCTAATTCTGATCCTCATGCCTTTCTCTTATTATGGCCCTTTGTCACTGTATCTGACCCACCACGATAATTTTCCTACTTCAAGATCCCTAACACACTTGTAAAATTCCTTTAGCACTGTTATGAGGGTTAGGAGATAGAAATCTTTTGAGATCCACTATTCAGCTTATCACAGGTACTCTTAAAAAGTTTTTTTTTTTAACAGATGAAAGCCTGCTTCCTTAGTTAAAAGTTTTTCATAAAAACAAGGCCTTTTCCCAGCAAATGGGAGCAGGAACCATCCTCAACCCCAGTTATTCTGGAGTGTGTGTGTGTGTGTGTGTGTGTGTGTGTGTGTTGTATCACAGGTTGAGGACTCTAGTGATTATTATCTGTATCCTCAACTTATTCACTAATATATCAAGATTAATCTAATTAGTATTTTTCTACTTAATGAACAGTACAACAACTTTGCGAGAATATGATTCCATGTAATCTCTCTCCAGCCCATTGTGTCATGGATGTTTATAGAAGAGTTTTACTTTCTTCCCTCTGAAGGTTTGATAATTTTAGTCTAAAATAACCTGACAATAGACAGGTAACAGGAAAAAGAACATACACATTTCATTAGGTGCTTGGCAGTCACAGGAATATGAGATTAGAAGATATGCAAGATGGCTGAACCTTACATAGAGCTTAACCAAAGAATAAGGGTCTGTGCTTCTCGGGGAGGAAGGTGGTGCAGGCTGTGGACGTTTAGGGAAGGGTGTGCACAGTGAGCAAGAGTTGTGTTGCTTTGCAGAAGTCGTCTCCATGGAACAGCTACCTGTGGTCATCTCTGACTAGGTCAGGGGTCAGGTCCCCAGTCTCTTTTTCCTGAAGAAGGTAGGAGATGGTTATCAGTTAAAAATCCTGTCCCTGCTTTTAATGCTTTAATGTAGATAGATGTAAATTTCCTTTGACAAAAAGAAATCTATTCAGAGCCATCCTGTGTCTGCTGAGGTCTTCAGTTTCTCTGAATTTAACCAACTTGAAATATACTAAAGAAATATATTTCGGGTGGAATATTTTAATTTCATGTCACAAATTTTATTTCTACATGTATTATGAACCCCTAGAAATATACTTGGGGTTAGCCGGGTGTGGTGGCGCACGCTTGTAATCCCAGTATTTTGGGAGGCGGAGACCAGAGGATCTGGGTTCGCGGCCAGCCTCAGCTCTCTCGCTCTCTCTCTCCCTGTCTCTCTCTCTCTCTCTCTCTCTCTCTCTCCCTGTCTCTCTCTCTCTCTACTTAGTGAGGCCCTCCGCAACTTCGTGAGACCCGGTTTCAAAATAAAGTATAAAAAGTAGGGCCGGGGGTGT